>JAQGBX010000180.1:0-44513 GCA_034698745.1 Megaphyllum sjaelandicum
TTTCCATGCTTGATATTTTTTCAGTTTCTTTGTTGTTTTTATTTTAAAAAATCATTGGGACCAATGTTAGACCAGTACATTTTTTTGCAATTACACTTTATGGAGGTTATTTGATTTTATACATGGGTCCCTATGGCGGGACCAGCATATTTTTTGATTTTAGAGAAGATTTCAATTTACACGGGTTGATTTTAGACAGGTTCTACTGTAATTCTCAATGCTGCAGGTTATTACTTTCCAGGGGCGTATTATTCTTATTTGGACGTGACGTGCTTCCTGTAGATGGCAGCACCACAGACATCTTCGTACAACGCAGTGACTTCAGCTTCAGGTTATTAAAAAGGTCAACTATTGGACAACTCGCTGTTCGATTGTGGGCCATAAATTTCAAGCACGTTGCAGAATTTTAAAGAGAACTTCGACATTCGTCAATTATTCAGCTTCAGGCCACAGGAGGCGCTGGATGGCATTATCACCTTCGCTTTTTTTTTTTTTTTTTGGTGGCGCGTCTTCGCGTAGGCGTTACTCCGCACTTCCTGAAAGACACCTCCGGATCTTCTGTTGTTAATCAATTATTCTTCCTTCGGGTTAAAAGCGGACTCGGCAGAAGAGCAATGTTTTATTCGAACGGGAAGCGGATGCGGAAATACGAGCAACTGTACATATATATCCGTCAAACGGCAGATACACAATACGCAGCCAACAAATAGTTGGCAACTCCCATCAGCAGCATCTTGCCACAACTCTTTTTTTTTTTGCCGAAATAAATGGCACCTCTCGCCAAGTGCCAAGCTTCAGGTCCATAATGCCATGCAAATTCGGTGTCAAAGTCCTCATTCGGTGCGCCAACAGTTGGCTGCCAAACCGACATTGCGTTGCTGTTATTTTCGAGCCTTCCCCGATGATGTCCCTTGCGGCCTCTTCGCATTTCCTACGAAGTCTGCATTCTCAATTCGCCAAAATATGCACATTTATCGAAATTTCCATGACAGATTTTCAGCTGAAAATTTCATCAATAAAAATCATGTGTTGGGAGTAAAGGACACTAGCTATTAGTGTTTGAACAAAGCACTAAATATAGATTCCTGAGTAAAATCACAAACTCCAGACCCCTTGAGAAAAATCATTGCAGACTCCAGGCCTCCTGAGCAAAATCACCGATTCCAGACCCCTGAGCAAAATTACCGACCCCTGAGTAAAATCACCGACTCCAGATCCAAAAGCAAAATCACTGACTTCAGACTCTTCAGCAAAATCGCTGACCAAAAGATACTTTGCAATATGTCAATTAGAATGTTGTAGGGCGTCGAAAAATTAGTTTAATGAGCTTCATTGGCCAAATTTAATTATCAATCGACACCCAACAAATGACTTCTGTGCTTCTTGTATGTTTGCACCCATGCATAACACCTCTATATTGATGGAAAGCTTAGGAATCGAGCTTTCCTGTAATGTAGAGGTGTTATGAATGGGTAAAAACATTAAGAAGCCCAGAAGTCATTTGTCGTGTGGCGATTGATAATTATTTAAATGTTGCAAACGGAGCCAGTACATGTAAACTAATTTTCCGACGCCCTGCAACTGTTTAAGAGATAGGACCCCCTGAGAAAAGGGGGCCATATATTTTGGGCACCATTAAATTCAGCGCTCCATGGTTCTAATATGTCCCCATTGTCTGATTTTTCATTTGCACCTCCATTCTGGAGATTTGGGGGTGCAACACTTTTTTAACCAAGCTGTATATCATAGTGTATTTTCAATGTTCCTTACAAAATTTTTTAAAAATGAGAACACTGGCTTTAGCATTACCAACTGCAGTGCATTCACCTAACGTGCCATTTCAATTCATACATTTTCTCCCCAGTAAATACCCATTATTGTTTTATTTTCAACACCTTAAAAGCATACAGTATTCCATGCAATTTCGCTGGTTTACTAGTGCAATGGATTTCAATATAATTCTGTGTGCAATCATCACACAATTCGAAACACAGAATTGCACGTTTAGAACACTAGTGCGCAACCATTTTTATGCATTTACATCCGGTTAAACATCCAAATACGCCAATAAAGTTGGTCGTACTTCTAGATGCATTTATAGCAACATACTGTACACGAGAAATTTAAATACATTTATGTGAAAAGCGTCTGCCAGCAAAGACAACCACACCGATTATTCTAATTTTAGTTTGAACAACAATGTTTACTTCTCTTCACCGAAAGCCATTATTAATGTAGTACAGCTGATTCTTGATTTTTCCTTTCCAAAATAGAATGTACTAAGAAAAGTACCCAAAGCCGAGCACATCATCAAGAGAGGTCAAATTATACCCACGTACGGCAATGACATGGGACCCACTCCAACACGTTTTTGCTTCCTTCTCATTTTCTGTAAGAATATTCTCATGAATATTTAATGTGTTGGCCCTGAGGAAGTGAACTGCGAAAACGTACTGCAAAACAGACAGACTCGTACTTTCTCGCACATTGCAGTTTCTCATTCTCCAACATACATCACCCTTTAGAAGGGGATTTTCATGAATTAAATCTTTTGCATTTAATGGGGTAAACAAGCCCTTGTCTGAACACAGACTGATGTCCAGAAATTCTTTCACACCCCTTCGTTTACGAACATCTGCGATTTTTATGCCTAGTAAAACCACAGCAGCTGTAGGATTTACGTTTCTAGAATCGAATTACTTTTTTGTCACCCTTTGCAAAATTAACGGCGTTTTCTCGTGGCCACGCCATGGGCCCCAAACATTCTTGAGGAACTTAGTCGATGTGCTCAACGCTCCTCGAACACATGCTGGTGTCCCATGGAGAAACTGCGAAAAAAAGTGCGAGAACACATGTTGTATCGTCGATATAAAAAGCGAAAATTGCATCGTTTGGCATGCACGTGCATTGCATCGCTGCTAGGCCAAAATGCCAAACGAACAACGCAACTGCTGTCGCCACTTATAGGTCAAATATGTGCAGAAAGTCAAGCCTGTCTAACATCCACCAGAAACCCAGCAGCAAGCAACCTTGTTGTTTGCATCCATCGTGCTCAAGAGCGACCTGAAAAGTCAGCTTGCTCTTGCTGAGGGTCTACCAGTAATTCCGTTTTCTACGCAGGTTGGCCACAGGTCAGGGAAGTCAGGGGGTAAAAAGTGGTCATGGAAATGTCAGGGAAATTTTCCTAAATAAAAGCAAAATGCTATCCCTGCACTCAGTCTGCTTGCAGCTCCATCCCCAATCCTCTTCAGCTAGACTTGTAACAAAATCTAGTGTTTTGCCAAGCTTCTTATTGCATTTTTTATTTTATTTTTCATTATTAAAAAACATTGATATGTATTAACGAGTATGTTTTGGTCAGGGAATTTTGGATCTTAGTCAGGGAAATTGAAAATTTCGTGGCCATGCCCCTGCTACGGGACTTATTCAAAGTTTTAAGCTACGCAAACACTGGAGGAAACAGAGGAACTTTTTGTTGCCAGTTTGCATAAAATCCTACCTACATGTACATGTACAGTACATCGTTTATATAAGTTTGTTTCCAGAAACAACTAACAACCAAAAAATAAACGCGTGAAAAATTTGAAATATGAAACTTTCAAATCATAATTATTTGCCTTCGTTATTTAAACACAACTTTTCTTTTTTTAAAAAAATATACTGTATTTACTTTTTTGCCTGAAATGGGTATCATCTTAATGCAGCCATATTGGAGCAAAAACCTTGTTTTAACAAATATGTATTCTTGGCAAAATATTTCCCCTCGTTTGGTTTGTTTTTCTTGAAAATAATCTTTAGTTTACTTTATTTAATTATGCACGATGATGGCATGACCAGAAAGAATTTTAAAACAAATATCCTGCGTTAAATAAACAAATTTTGTAAATAGTTTCCTCCTCGTTCCTTTTGAGCTGTTGGTTCAGCATTTTATTTTTCAGAAAAACGATAAAAACCAAAATAAACCCATAAGACAAATATGGAAACAGTCAGCTTAAATGGAATTATTTAATATATAAAAATGAATAAATGCACAAACAATACAAAATGGAACGAGTAAGTAAAGAACAACATTACGAATTATTTATACATTTATGTTTTTTTAAAACATAAACAGGAAAGAAAACATTTCAGAAATAATCCACAAAAGTACATTATCTGATTTCTTTCGTAACAAGATGAAGTGCTACATTATGTGCATATTTGTTATATGGTAGCCTATAGTTATGGAAAACGTTTCATGTCATGCATGATCCATTTTGAATCATTTAAGTTTATTTTTTAAGTAGAAACGAGAAATTGGAAAAAGAAATAACCACTGCAACAGAAAGAAAGATTCGATGAACAATTTGAAACATATGGGATTTGCAAAATTGCCTTGAATTACTTCCACATTCACGTTATTTTTTTACAAAAAAAAAAAAAAAACCCAAAACGTAAATATCTTTTTTTTTTAAACAACAGTTGGAAACAAAACGAGTCATTATCCTGTGGGGTGGAAGAAATACTATGCATGCATAGACAATTTCTAGGAAAGTAAGCTGCTAAAATGACAGCTAAACAAACAGCGCGCGGTTGGAAGATGAAAATTTGCTTAATAAATAATAAATCAAAAGAAATATGTTCGATCCTTTTTCTCAAAGTTCGCTTCGACATCACGTGATATTTCAGATAAATCTGCCTCGTGTGTGGCCCACTATGACCTTCACAGACCTCGAATAAATTTTCGTACAAATCAGCAGTAAAATGAGCATTACAACGAGATATCGATTATCAAATCGTTATGATAACATTCATAACGCATGAATGAACCATGTCCTAAATTTGGTTTTCTTGAAATTTAAGAATGTAAGACTGATGGAGGAATACATCAGTCTCGCATCCTAAAATTGTTATCAACACACAACCACTTGAAGATGAGGCAAATTGGTTTGCTTGATTTTTCTTAGTGGTTTCCGGTACCAAACCCAGAGTAGGTTCTCTATAAATTGGCCACTACCGAATTTATTCCCTTATCTAATTCACAAGTACCTTGTACATGTACTGTATATATATCCCATTCTCCCTTAACCTTTTTTTGTTATCCTGGATAACACACACCGTTCTTATTAATTACCATATCGCACACCAAGTGAAGGCTTATAATGGCAACTTTGACCTAAACATGGTAATTTTTGACCCGTTTCCATTGCCACATGTTCCTACTCCTTTAGATTTGGCTAAACTTAGTAAGATAGAAATCATCTTCTCTGAACAGAATGACAAACCTTATACTGTACATGTTTCCGTAATGCCAGGATTTTCGGAAGCAATTCTTGAAATTAATAATACATCTACTGTTTTCCTTCATTGTAGATTTATGTCCTCCGTTTTTCATCTATGGTTTAAACATTGGTCTTATTTTACTGTTATTTGTTTAAAAACGAAGATAAAAATGGAAAATATAATGCGGAACGTTTCCATTTCATAGAGAACGACGTTCCATTCTCTTATGTAATTTATTTACTTATGGGTTTTCTATTTTTTTCTAAATACATGCATACGGAAAAACTCGAAGAATTGTTAAGCTTTTGAGGCAAAGCATATGACATAAATATGTATTAGTAAAATTGCGAATATATTTTCAAGTAAGTATTATTGGACGGCTTTCAAATTTCTCTAACAATACGAGCATAGGGTTTATCACCGTACAGTATTAAATGTAGTATTTTAAGTTATGCAATTCGTATTGATAAAATAATCTAAGTGCATGCTACCAATAAAATGATTTAAATGATAAGATTTCATTAGGGAGCTTTTGATTTACAGTATAGTATACTGTACATGTAGATAGTTACGTAAGTAAAGCAAATTGTATTCCCTTCCCTATTCAAATAACGAGTATACTAGTGCCAACATGTAATCCAATACTGTATTTGTAACATCGTGATAGGGTCTAGACTGTTCGATCAAACTTAAAAGTTGAGAAGATATCTAAAGTGAAGCTACGGATATCATAATATCCATAATATCATAAAAGCTCTATAACTATACTAAGCAGGTTCCAATGTTATGGAGTGAATAGCAGTCATTGCTTAGTTTCCCAAAGCGCGATGGTAACTATCATGGCTCATTATGCATTTTCTATTATTTGCAAGTATTTTTCACTCATTTGCTAGTATTTTCACTCCAATGACCAAATTCCGAAAAAGAGCAAATTGAACATGGATAAACATGAGCATAGCCATGCTCGGACAGGTACATGCGTATATTGTACCAAAATATGAGTAAAATGATAGAAAATAACACATACAGTACATGTACGTAAAGTACGCTTAAGTGGACATAAAGGTTTCTTTCTATCAGTGAGTAACAACATGCCATGATACAATCATACGCGTTTCCTCCCATGTATGGAAGATAACAGAGCCATACATGGCCACACATACAGCATTTCCTGTCATACTTTGAAACTAAATTACATGTATTTCCTCATAGGTTTGTTTCCTGTAATACATGTATACGCAAAATGGCAGATACTGTAGTGTCATCTCATCTAATGGTCATAACTAGTTTTTCAGAGGCATACCTTTGGACAGACGTTTGCTACACTTAACTCGGAAGCATTCAACGTGCCACTTTAAATTAGTGGTGGGAGAATAATTGCCAATCGAGATGGCGCCACCAGCCTTCCGCAAGGCCATTTTACAGTCTGCTAACTTAAAATGACGCCCCAAAACTATTCCATGGCTTTTCATCCGAAATCGCTTACAAAGACTAAGACGAAATCGGATAAAGAGCACTTTTTTTTCTCGTTTCCTAAGAATGTATCCGCAGGACAGTTATTATTATTATATATTATGCCATTTCCTCGCACTGTGCTCTCGTTGCTTACCGAATCAACCTTTCTCCGAAATCAGCCAAGCAGAAGATTATACCACGCGGTTTCCCCTCGCTTTATACATATTTCAACAAGTTTTTCCACAATTTTCACGTTGGCCTATAGCCGCAGCCCACGTTATCTCGCGAGACATTATTTCGGCGCGCCGCTGAGGACGCCACTATTGGTCTATTTTTGCAGACAGTTCAAGCCCGAGCGTTATTGGAAAGTAGTATTAAAATGTTTTGAAATTGAGCCATTTTGGTGGAAACTCGCCACTCGTTTTGTGTGGCTTGCTCTGCTATACGCGTTTGTCACGTTTCATTGAGTAAGAGGTCAGACGAGGTTTTTGGGGTCACGAAATTGATTCTTTTCTACGCCATTTTCCGGCATCTTGAGGTTTCCCATTACAGGTTGGAAATTTACCGAGGCCTAAGGACGAAGAGCCGTAATGATGGCATGGATTTCGTCGGAAAAACGAAACAAAAAGAAATGATAATCGAATTTTACAAAACTTGGCTGCATGCTTAGAACGAGCATAACCTAAAAATGTCCAATCTGCAGCATTTTCCTTGACTGAAACTTTGTGAAATTGCAGTCAATCTCCCGAAATTAAATTCCTTTCAATCTCTGGATATCACCACTCACGTGCAATTCCGTTTGCTCAAATTACATTCTCTATTATTTTATTACCATGCAAAGATTTACTGCTAAATTTAAAATCATTTCGTGGACCATTACTTTGGAGATATATAATGCTCACTTTTGCAGACGACATTGCAAGTATTGTAATTGCAATGAAGCAATGTCCACAAGAGAGTTGATCATTTTCCTGAAATGGTGGCAATGCATTTACTTACATGTAAATGATGGACGAAATGCATGCTTGAAGCATTTCAACATCTGTACTTTAAAAGCTACCGGGTTAGTTCATTAGCACAAATTAAAATGTCTATACAATTCTACAATTAATTTTACTACCAAAATTTTAGCCTACATTTAAGGGCAAAATCTCAAATCGTGACGATTCCGTTCAAAGTAATTTTCAATATTACCTTGCACGTTAAGCAAAAGTTTTATGATTATTTTTGTGTTAAAAGATAAGACAGGAAATCTCATATCATTCTTTCTCCGTTTGAGCAAATGCTGTGATTCACATCAAGATGGAGGTCATATCTCGAATAGCTTAGGATATTGACGAATGCATAACTTTTTTTAAAAAAAAATCTTGCTCATTCGTTGCTATTAGCATCTTCATATACAGTACATATGTAGGTAGATACCCGAGTATCGCCCGCATGTGGAGGTATAATTCATGTTCTCATCAGAATTAAAGTGCTTTATCCAAATTGTTCACGAAGTGTAAATACGGTTGATAATGCACCTTATTTACAGAATATCTTAAAAGAAGTTTGTTCAGTTTTATTCCAATCACATCCGAGTCGAGCTGTTAGCGCATCATTCGTAATCATCTATTTGGAAGGTTTTGCTCAAGTTTGTACACGTTTACCACTGAGGCTTCGTGAAAATATTGCGCAATGAGCCAAGCTGGCTGTATACGTTTTTTATTCGTGGTGAACTACAAAAGCTTTTTAGAAGTTTCGAATCGCCTCGAGGAATCTGATAGAATTTCAAATTAAAGAACCAAGAACAGTGCAACAGAATCCCCTTACACAGCATTCGTTAAAAACAATTTTTTTTAAAAAAAAATCTTCCATACGCTTTATCTCCATGAATATCATTCCCTCAAATGTCAAATGTCGATCACATATTGCCTCATAACTGTTTTGTATGAAGATCCAAATGGATGACGCGATCATGGATCACAATTATCAGTACATTTTTCTGTCGACACTCACCGCAATCCATTAATGTGTAACAAGAAGTCTCCAACACAAATCAATCTTTCAGTTCTTACCTGAAAAAAAAAATATATATATAATAAACACAAATTTAAGTAGAAAGCGCTTTGGGATTTTCCCATCATTTTATAAATTCCCATATAAAAAGTATAAAATGAGAACTTGGCACTAAGATTTTGCATTCTTGACTCTTAGTCTGTGTAAAAATAAGCAATACATGCACTTGATGCACACGCATTTGACGCACAAGTACTTGATGCACACGAATTTGACGCACAAATACTAGATGTGCATGTATTTATGAATTTAAATATTTCCTTGAAATTTGAAATTGTTTTCATTAATGCCACATCAATATCACGCGGCGGTTTAAAATTATATCCATGTGCACGTTTATTTGCTAATTTCAAGAGATTTCCTGAGAAGAGAAGCGCACAATTTGGAGCATATGCTCAACTTTTTCTCTATAATGGAAGATCCATGGAATACATTAAGGATTATCGAACCAGGTCTGATAACAGTAAATATACACAATTTTACAAAAATTTTAACGCTAAGTTAGTAATGCGAAACATCGATACGTTATTGTCCAGCTTGCAGTGCCATGGCGTCTTTCGGGTCACACTGGTCATGAGAAAAAGTAGCAAAAGACTGGCATGGTGGACTGTTCATTGCAGCCGACACCGCGATTTATGCGCATATTTGACCAGAAATGCGGCGTCGAAGACGGGTCATTTTTGATGCCAGTTGGTCTGGCTATTTCGAACACGCGACTGGGCATTCGGATATTAGATACATCACTGTCAAAAGCCGGAATATGAACTGGAAATTTATTCTCAAAAGGATATATATACAAATTAAATTACGGCCATAAACTTTTCTATATAAACTCAGCTTCGTACAATAGAAATTACTTTTGAAAGAGATCATGAACACAGGTGCTTTTGAATGGTAAATTCCAAGGCTACGCAGGTTTAGCACGCAATTCGATAACCGTGACAACTGGAAATAAAACGACAGTGAATTTGTGTGCAATATTTGATAATGTACATGACATGCATATATTGTATTTGCGTTTTACACACAATACACATGCAATGTCGCCAAAAAAAGACAAAAGGTAACGATTGGATGTTGATCTTGCACGCAGTTTGTGTTATTTCCTAGACAGTAAACAGATGACAGTACGGTTGTTTAACCATGCGGTACTCCCCAGAATTCAACTGTCCTCACGATACCAACTTCTTTCTTTTTAGCGTTTAAGATCTAATGTCCAATGAATATATTAGAGTATCATTGTAGGAACACTTGTTAGAAGATAACAGAGGTTGGTGTACGAATTTTACTGTCTACCGGTTTCTCTGCATGTACATGTATATTTACTGTTTTTTCGTCTGCTTTTCTAAAATACCACCGTCTTTTCTGTTCAAGTATACATTGTATTTACTGCTTTTTAGTCCGTTTTTCCAATATACCACAGTCTGTAGTTTCTCAATTTTGTGATTAATATCAGTATAGGACAAACCTGCATGAAGCATCACCAATTTCAAATTCCAGGTAACTACACGTATATACAAGTACTATCCTGCAACAATAACAGCTCCAAACATCCTAGACATTACGATAATTTAACCAGGTACTCTCCAGAATACTGCTGTCTTCACAATCAAATTTTTAAAATAAATCCTGTTTCTTTTTGGCTTTTAATATCTAATGAATACAATATAGAGTACATGTACAAAGGTACAAACACTTGTTAGAAGATTGCAACCGAGGTTGCTATCTTCTTTTGTTGTAACTGTTTCACTGCTCCAAACAATAGTTAGCCATTGTCTTTTTTGGAAATTCTAATGAGAAAATAAGAAATGAGAAATGGGAAAAGCCATTGAATCTGAGTGCCACTGTCTTCCCACTCCAAATAAAACTAATTGCTTCCCATTCCAAACAGAACTTGATCGCTTTTCCGCTCTAAATGAAATTTACTGTCGCCTCACTTCAAATTAATCTCAATTTATCTCCATTAGAATTTTGCTGTCTTCCGATTTTTATACAGATTGTTAATCCATCTTTCCAAAATACCACCTTTTATATTTTCTCTATTTTGTGTTTAATATCATTAGGACAAATCTGAAGCATCACCAATTTTTAATTCCGGGAAACTAAACTGTCCTGCAACATGTAGCTCCAAACATTTTATCGGTTCCTTTGTTTGTTTGACGTTTAGTTATCATATATTGAGCAGAAATCATTGATCCAGTTAACACTAGAGAACAACTATTTTCATTTCAAACAAGTTGCTGTTATCTACTCAGTCCTGATCATCGTCCAACAAGGAGACAGTACAATAACATAGGAATACATGTAGTGCACTTGGATCGGTATTACTGTCGTCTTATTCCAAGCAGATTTTGCAGTTCCTCCAGTTCATACTCTGTCTTGCGAGATCCATTGAGACAACGCCAGCACTGGCCAGCCATCCTGAAGGATTAAATATTATTTACTGCTTAATCTATTATGATTCTAAGAAGGAAAATCAGATGTTTCGGCATCATTTATGCCGCACAGGTCACCTTAATTCCCAACCCATGCAGCCAAGGGCGTAGCAACTCTTAAGCTTTTGGGATTAAATCCGAATTTAGATTTTATATCAGCGCACAATTTACACAGCGCAGCGCAAGCACCGCCTATATATTCAACGACCTTTTGGAATGGTCAATAACCGTAATTTCGGCGTGGTCAGTGGTGACCAGCTTCGCATTAGCGTTCCAAATGACCACCATTTTGGCAAGAATTGCTTCCTAATGAAATTGTTGCAGCACCTGGCGCCGAAACCGGAGGCTTTATCGAGGTTCCGATTCCGATGCCGATAAAATAAATGGACGCTGGTCAAGCGAGGGCCATTATTGAACCAAACCTCCGTCGGAAATCACCGGCATATTTCCGCTTAGTACCAA
Source organism: Megaphyllum sjaelandicum (assembly GCA_034698745.1). Lineage (NCBI taxonomy): Eukaryota > Metazoa > Arthropoda > Diplopoda > Julida > Julidae > Megaphyllum > Megaphyllum sjaelandicum. The sequence continues at coordinate 11,673 of JAQGBX010000180.1, forward strand.
GACGGGCTAATAAGAAAAATAAAAAAAGTGCTAAGAAATCGTATTTCTAGCCTAGGGTCACATCTACACTTTTCTGCATGAGGTAATTATGGGACCTAGCCGTGTGTGGGCAGATTGAAAATTTTCAAGGTAGACTCAAAATAGTTCGATCATTTTTAGACATGTGTTGATACAAATGTTTACGCATATGGCATCACAAAGCACGTGTTTTCACGCACAGGCATGACAAGAATGTTTTATAACGCACCACCCAGTTTGATTAATTCAGATACTATAATCAAGGTTTCGTCAAATCCAATTATAAAAACAGACTCACCCTTAAGGAAAAATTGTGTCGAAAATGTGAGTGTACATTTTAAAAACACATGTTGCGAACGTTTTCAAACTAAATGTTACAAATAAAAAACATGTTTTACATCTTATATGCAAAATATATTTTTCCAAACACTACATTAGGTTTCTTGGTACGTTTTGTAAAATAGCTTATAAAGGTAACTAACCCGATGGGGTGCTAATGGTTAGGTATATACTGTATACAGTATGTATATATCCAGAAATGTATTTAAAAAGCAATTTTTTAAATATTATAAAAATTGAATTTGAAAATGTTTCGATCATGAGTTATGCAAATACATGTGCACATAAAACCGCATCACAAATACATATTTTGTTACATCGCAAAATATATACCATAAGGTAAAGCACAAAGCATTTTTAAAATCATTTGAATAGTACTTTGAAAATTAATTTAAATGTTAGAAAACATATTAAATACAATCTTATTAATGTATTTCGTGTTGTTTTTTTTTTCAAATATATTTTAAGATAAGTTTACATTTATTTATCCAAATATATTTTAAAACACATTAACATACGGACGATATTTGGTAATAACTTGGATGTTCCAACGTATGTAACGTATTTTAAAGATGAAAATTCATGTCTTCTAAATGCATTTTCAGAAATATTTTTATTACAGAAAATGCGATCCAAAAATATGTTTCTAGTGCTTTTTTTTGGGGTGGGGTTGGAATATTTAAAAACATACATCATACACATATTCAAATAAAACAGCTCATCTTATGCGTTTTTGGCATTAAACTCCAACCGGCATTTAACTAATTACTGCAGAATTTAAAACCTCCAAGATTTCAATTTACATGTACTGTAGGGTGTCGCATTAGTAAACCATCAAAAAGCATCTATTTTTACAACCAATTTTTTTTTAAATGTCACAAAATAATTCATCCGTTTGGTACTTCTACGAAGTATACTGTAACTCATCATTTTGTATTTCACCCTGACATAACGGGTCTTCTTGACCATTTATCACGTCTGAATTTGGGCGTTGAGAACAATGGTGGACGTGCTGTTTTACATGCTTTTGTTTGCAGTTTTCAGTACATGCGGTTTTTTTCCTATGACACTGAACACTTTTCAACCCATTTAAAAGTTACTAAACGTTCGGTTTGATTTTCATTTCGATTTGGGATGTCACATGACGTTACGATCACATTTAAGGAGCAGCCTCGCACATTTTGATGTGTTTGGCAATTGTGGGTTTCACGCGATATCTAACCCAAAAAAAAATGGCGCCGTTGTGTTAAGGCGCTCCAGCCAGCCAGGATTTCATTCGGAGAGATAAAAAATCCATAAGACCATAAACCGGATGCATTTGAAGTAACTAGCGTTCATCCTTCACGTGCAAATGTAAACATCCGTCTAATAAAATATTTAATTGTTTTATGTACGGTAGGCCAGAGCGCATTTCGCATTAAGGATTTGAAATGAGGCGACGTTTGGCGACACCTATAAAGTGATCTGGCAAGGCCCAGATGAAAATGCAAATTAAATTTAGCGATTCAATTTGACGACTCTTGCAGCTCGCTATCAACTTCGTTTTACTGACAGTATTCATTCCAGAAATTCATATCTTTCACATTTAGCTCAAACTCATTCCTTTTATGATTTCTTTTCCCCGGTAATTTGTTTTAATGATTTTTTCCTGACAACTTAATTCAAAACAATTTCTCTCGCGTCTGGCATTTGGCGTTGCTCTACCGCAGACACTGTCTACAGGGTGCAACGAGACAGAAATTACAGTCGACGCGCGTTTTTACGAGCTGTAGGGGACCCCAATTTGAAATTTCCTGAATAGGAATGAGATTAAATTAAATTTCCTGAATAGGACTGGCAATAGAATTTCCTAAATAAGAATGGCATTTAAAAAAAAAAAATAAAACAACGAAACATGCAATCTATACTCCCCATTTTTATTTGAGACTAGCTGGTCTGCCCGGCTATGCCCGGGCTGTACTTACCGATAGAACGAAGCGATCGCGTTTTGCGTCATCACGTAAAAAACGAAAAACAAAAAAAGTAATCATGGGGGGGGGAGGCGGAGGGAAGGAGGAAATAAAGGGTCTTATAGTTGTATGACTATTGGAATTCCTCACGGATTTACCGTTCTCAGCGCGGTGCTGAGTCATCAGGGGCGATTCGAAACGGGCGACTTTGCAATGCACGTCCCCCCTACGCGCTATAGAGGAAAGCGTCCTTTTCGAATGGCCCCCAGACACACACACACACGCACGTGCACACCCAGCCAGCCAGCCAGTGACAAACAAGATGGACGCGTTTTCAATTTTATATATACTTATAGATTTAAAAACAATCAGTAACAATGCAACACATATTCATTTCCAAATATTACCGGAAATGCAATCCTAAACATTACCATAATATGCAATCAGGACTCACTATTATTTGTTTTAAGATTTCAAAGAAAACAGTAACAACACAAACAATTTCATTTCCAAACTTTACAATGACTGCCAAACTATACACAGTACCCAAGACGATCTAGGAGCCGTTAACTCCAATTACCCTTTTTAATCAAGTGTTGTCAATTTTGGTTGCGTATAGGCAATTTTTTACCAAAATATGCAATTCGAACTCACCATTACTTGTTTTAGATTTCAAAACAGTCAGTAACAATACAAACACATTTTCATTTCCGAACACTAAAACTACCACGAAAATTACACTGAACGCAGGACGATCTCGGACATATTAATCCAACCCTTTGACATCACTTTGACAACCCAAAATTCAGAAATCCAACCCATTTGGGAAAATTCCACGTTCCCCAAAGTGAAAAGAATACACAGTTTACACGCTGCATGAGGGATTTGAGTTCGTAAAGCAGAGGGAATGTGCTAGCCTAGTTCGTAACTTGGAGCTAAAATTACCATTAGTTCTATGGGATACTGTTTGGAACCAGCTCAATAGTTCGTAAAATCGTTTTCGTAAATGAAAGGTGCGTAAAAATGCGAGTCGACTGTATCAACGAGGTTGGTCGTTGTAAACTTGTAATGCTATTAAAAGACTGTAATTTTGGTGAAGTAATTTGGTCCTGAACTTGAAACTAAACATGCATATGTTACAAATTACAAATGTTTATCGTTTACGACGTTTATAATTGTCGCATTTTGCAAGCAATTAAAATCTTCCTCATTTCAGGAAAATGTCGTGCCTCTGGGGTAAGCTGGTAAACCACATTCAATGATTTTATTTACCACACTACAGGGCAACCCATAAGTCCAACATTACTTATTCTTACAAATCAAAATTCATTTTTTTTAAATTTTCAACTTACAGCAGGCTTTCAGATTACCTCAAAATACGACGAAAATGCAAAATGTCACAATAACAGAAACAGTTTAGTGAAATAGGCTCGTAGTATGAAGAACTTTATTAAAAAAGTTGTTTTAATAAAAAAAAAATGTAAATCGTGTTTTGGACAAATTGCCCTCTTTGTGGAAAGTTTGAAAAATTATATAGATAATCCAAAACAATTTTTCTCGAGTTTAGCGTAGAGGATGTGACAAATGCACCGAGGCTGTAACACTCATTTCTAATTCTACAAAGCATTTGTTATCATTTTTCTTTATTGCTACTTATCGTACTGAAAAATTAATTTCAATGCCTTAAACGGTGTCTGCTTTCACTCCAAATTAATGGTTTGTCTTTTACAAAAAAATGTTATTTCCCCAAATACGTTTCAGCTTTTGTGCTTGCTAGACATCCAATAACAATTTATTAATGGTGTTAAGCAATCCATTATTTTCAATTTTGATTTATAAGCCATTTATTATCCAACTATTATTTTCAATTTTGATTTATTGGCCCTAGCTTGAGGGGATGATAAAGTGCAATTTCGTCGATTCCGAGAGACGAATTAGATGAAATTAAAAGAGTGGATCCTTCTGACTCTTTTCTTATAAGAGCAGAACTACACTTGTATAATTGCACAGTATATACAGTACATGTAGGCTTCATAAGGCAAACAACAAAACTTGAGAATAAACTTTATGAAAACTTATAGCTTACTTTCTGTAAATTCTTTTAGTGTGCCTAAAGATACCGTAGTCAACACTGGGGAAAAATTATAGAGGAACTTTTTGTTGCGTGAATTGTTTTGCATAATATATTTTACATAAATTGTTAGCATTCGTTGTTACCTACATTGTTTACATTATACACACAGTTAGTCTATGTTCCCAGAAACAACTGGCAAAAATATGAAACAGACAGAAAGTTCCTTTTTTCTTTCCTCCAGGGTGGACGTTGGTTGAAAAATCATATGGAGGAGCTGTCTGCTGCTAATTTTTTGACAGATGTTTACCCCAGCCAATAATAATGTCAAAAATGGACATACATGTATTCTTCAAAATTTACTAATGACAATTTTGAATTAACATAGAAAAATGTTAAAAAGGTTAAAAAAATTGCATGACAATTTTGTATTCGGAAAATGTTAAAAAACGGTGAAATTTTTCAATTTTTTCCTCGTAAAATGTTGAAAATTTTGCAATTTGTACTCGGGGAAACCTGGAGAATTTTGAAAATTTGTCCTCGGAAAACGTGCAATTTCGTTCTCGGAAAACGTGGGAAATTTTGCACATTTTTACTCGGAAAATGGGCCCTAATCTAACCATGTAGAAGTATTAAACCATTCTTCAATGACTTCTCCAGGCACTTTCAAGTTCCCTGACTTTTCCAGGCACTTTCAAGTTCTCTGACTTTCCAGGCACTTTCAAGTTCTCTGACTTTTCCAGGTTTTCCAGGTCTGGGGTACCCTGTTTTTTTGGTTCCTCCAGTATGGACGTAGGTTGAAGAAACACATAGAGAGGCTTTATGTTGCTAATTGGCTGGCAGTTGTTTCTGGAAACATACATTTCCAGTATGTGGACAATTTAAGTACGGTAAGCAAACAAATTTCCTGTTTCCTCCAGTGTGGAAAAATCTTAGGATACCTAATTTCTAATGGAACATCTTCAAGGCAATCCGACAGACCCTGACATGGCAGCATTTCTTCATCTCACGGTTCTCACCCTGTATACTGGTAACACACCTACATACAGTATTTCGCATTTATGCTTTCTCACTAACTCCTTCATGCACTGACTTTATAATGGCTTTTTTTTCGTTTTCATTTTTTTGTGCATAGGATCGGAAAAACAACCTTGATTGTTATTCCAGTAGCTCAGTTGGAGTTGTTCCCAAAATAATTTATTATGCATATATCAACCGCAATTCGCAAGGGTCGATGAGGTGGGAGAAAGATTTCAGGTAAGGGATACAAGCATAATAGGCTGAGCAGAAAATGCGATAAAAACACCGTTCGGAGCACGTTTATAAGCTAAATCTAAACGCAGAAATGGAAACAAAAAAAAAGGCTTGGAGAAGCCGAGGAGGAAACCCAAGCGTGGCACTGGTCCAGTATCCGAAGCGTCATCAATAATCCAATACGGAAATGGCAATTTGAGATGAAAAGTCCCATCGGGGCGCCCCATAGCGAGAGTGAAATTACAATTTTCGTTTTCCCAGTGCCCATTTTTTTGCCGCTTTCGTACGTGGAACTTTTTTTTTCCAGGCTTCTTTATCATAGTCATCATCATCATCAGTACACGTCCGCGCTATTTACAACGCTCTGGTTAATTAAAGTCATCCTTCTTGGATAAAAAAAGCGCCACTGCAGCCAAACAAAATGGCGCCCGTGGCGAATTAACAACTCTGCCCGCGCCATTATGTATGGCATTTGGCAAAATGAGAGAAAAATTGGCTTTTACTGCTCTGCGGAGACTGGAACGAGAAAAGAAATACGTGTACCTGGAAACGTTCGAGTGCAGCAAAATGTGGGAAAAAGAAAGAAAATAAAGAAAAAGAAACGCAGGCCAAAATGTTTTTTGCTAAGTCGCGAAGCGAGGCAATGAGATTTAAATTGTTAGATACAGTAAAACCTGGAAAAGTTACCACCTTTGAATGGTGACCACCTGTTTATGTTGACCACTTTTTAGTGTTTTGTTTTTTCTAGTGTACATTTCAATCATAAAAAATTCTCTGTATAGTGACCACATGTCTATTGTGTACAGTGACCAGTGTGTGTTGTCTTTCTTGCAAATTTTACATTGACAATGTAGCTTATAAAATGACCAGATAACGGATGAGTCACCTTACATCCCGCTTTAACCCCAGTGGTTCTCAAATAATTCAGCCAATCATGTTATTCAGATCGAGAAAAATCACTGAAAACATGATCATGAAAAGCAAAAAGCATTTAAAACAAACAAAACATGATAATTTTTTCTTTAAAAAAACCAAATGTATAAAAAGGTAATAAATATGCTGCATGTAATGCACATGGACATGATGATTCTGCACTTTTTTGGTTTTGAGGTTTTTTACTAAATGTATTACAGTCTACATGTACAAGTACAATGTACAGTGTTCATATTAATTTTAATTTAATTCAGGCATTCTTTGTATAGTGACCACCTGTGTACAGTCACCAACATTGCATTTTTTTTGGTCACTCTTAAGGTTTCACTGTATTTACCGAATTAACTCTGGAAATACTTGTAAATGTGGTTTTCTCTGAGTTACTCATGACTAAAACTTGCCTCGTACGAGGAAAAAAATGTGACGAAGACACAACCCGCTTCCGCCGCTGACAGCAGAGGACGCCACTAGTGATTCTAAATTTTGGACTAATTTTATTGGTTTCTCGTTGCCAAAGGGAACGAGACGGGAGACCGGACGTGACTGGGTGTATGCCCAACGAACCAATACTCGTTATGTGACACTCTACGAATATCCACTCCACATGTGTTAAGAAACTGAAATAGCGCTTCATTTTATTATCGCCAGGCGGCGGGCTGCGAATACTGGCCACGTTTACCAAATCTAAACATATGCAGCAACATGAGTAATCAAGCAAGATGAAGCAGCAACAAAATGTAACGTAGTTTTGGTACGAACACCTAGCTGCTCCACATGATAAATAATCAAGTTAGCTTGTATTTGACATTAGGGCATGCCGTACTTGCCCTGTGCTTATATTTACACATCTTCAAAACATACAGGTACATGCATATTAAACAGGAACAATTTTGGAAAGGCATTGGTAAAACTATGAACAGAGTTTCCAACGCGGCAGCGCAATTACATAATTAGCTTTTGGGACACTCTTATCAGATGATCAGCCAACCGATTAAGAATGAATAAATTAGAATTGATGATGAAGTGAAAATCGTACTTCCCATGCATGACATACGAAAAGAAAACGTACTTGATGTGATTCAAATTATGTGTTCGTTGACACCCGAATACAATGTTTCGTAAATAACGCAACGCTTACTTAATTTCACAAACTTTCCTTTAACGTGCATTTATAGACACTTGCGAAAGAGCGCTGCAACTCGAAGACTGATGAACACACAACACGTACGTTGCACAACATTAACTGTTGACTCATTTCCAAATGTAATATTGTCTATACGTCAACATTTTCTCTATTGACGACATTGAGATACTTTGTAATCTATGTGCTCTGTTAGACTAATAATCTCAAAATGACAGGTTATATCGACTTCTCGTCTGATAATAACAGCCGGTGTAGACATTTGATAAATTTTTCTGACAAATTATCTGTTATTCTTGCGCTGAATTGACTGATAATACGTGAAGCTATTTCGGATATTTGTGAGAATGCAACAGTGATGGCATCGATCATATCCATTAAATAAATAGCCAATACGTACAGTACAAGTAAATACAATAATATATGAATTATATATATACTGCTTTTTTCTTTAACTGGTACATGTATCGACCGTACTACAAATTTTCGTTATAGCAACATGTACATTATATGGTTATATGGTAGTGTCTGCAACTCTATTACAGTATACTGTATATACAATATTTTACTTGTTGCGAAATAGGAGCTTCCAAGGAATATCGAAACTCCGAAACAACTGAATAATGCATGAAAACCCGAAATAGTGTTACCAACATACTTTTCCTTTAAAATGTAGCCAATTTTGTAAAACAAATGTATCGTTTAAAACAACTAATTGTGTTTAGATTTAAAAGAAAAAACAGTTTGGAAATTATTTTTTTTCCTACAAAACGTTTATTGTTTCTCAAAAAAACATTGTGGAAAGTTAGTTTTTAGGATAACCCAACTTTTGATAACCACGATTCTTTACTGTACTGAGGTAATGATAAGGGAACGTTCATTAATTACGTGAGGCGTTTAGGGGGGGCAATCTGTAAAATTGCGAGAGAACTGGGTTAAATTAAGTAAAACATGTTTCTTCACTAAAATATGACTAAAATAATTTTACGTAGTTCCTATTTAAGTATTTTATTGTTCGATTTCCTTACTGCGATTCTAGACTACCTTCTTAGTAATCTTAAATATTAGTCTTAAATAAAAATAATTAAGCAAATTACAGTATGTTTTGTTTAAATGAATCCAATGCAATCAAGCCCAGATTAACATATTTACATATTTAAGTATTTTATTGTTCGATTTCCTTACTGTGATTCTAGACTACCTTCTTAGTAATCTTAAATATTAGTCTTAAATAAAAATAATTATGCAAATTACAGTATGTTTTGTTTAAATGAATCCAATGCAATCAAGCACAGATTAACATATTTACACTAAAAATACGTATTTGGAAAAATCTCACGTGAGATTATGGGGTGGGGGAGGGGGTCGAGCCAAATCTCACGACATCTCACCAGGGAGGGGGGGGAGGGGGGGAGGTCGAAAAATCACCAAAAACGCCTCACGTAATTAATGGACGCCCCCTAAGAGTATGTAATTTTTTTAAATTATTTGAACACAAAATTAGTTATTTTTATAGAAAAATAATATCGTTTTTTTAAATTATATCGGTACATTGCGATACATGTATCGTAAAAGTGTATTTTCAAGAAAAATGTGTTCGTTTCTTAAAAAATTCAATTCGTTTCTCAAACCCTGCATGGATAATCTGGAGCTTAATGTACATCTGCATGTACAGTAGGTAAAATTTACTTTGCAAAAGGGTCATCTTGCAAAGCAACACCAGTCTCCAATTTAAAAACGCACAAATTAACCAAACACATCATGTCAGTTGTAGCATCAACATCAGCGTGACACGTTGCCTGTTGCCATCAATTCATGACAGCATTTATTAAAACATGATCGAGTTACCATTGAAACACGAGCTTATAGCATAAAGTGCTTGAAAATTTAAATATTGCTAGCACCGAGTTAAAGCGACATTTATGCCTCTAGCTCTAGGCTACCGTAATCTAGTGAATACATTACATACACTGTATTCAAATTTCAATAAAGGAGGCAATACCATGTTCTTGTTAAGTCTAAAGTCGTAAAACCGTATTCACGTTTCAATAAAGCGGATTATTAACTCGTTACCGACAGCGTGGTAACTCGACACAACGTGTTTGCAAATATGTTAATATCGTAAAAGGTGATGTTTATTTCGGATTATTGCATCAATAGTAGCCTGTTACCCTCGACATCAACGGGTTCTCATTGGAATGACCATTTCTTAATTCGGATAATCATCAAACAGGACTTGGTATTTATTTACCGTCACGTGCACATGTACACATGCGACGACAAATGGAACATTACGAGCCCATAAAAACATTATATGAGCACTATGCCCCCTAGGAGGACTCCGTAGGCGTTCTGGGACGTGTTGCGACATACCTAAAATAAACATTTCCCACTGGCAACACCTGTTAGGCAGATGTTTGCTTTCGGAAAATGGCCATCATATCTGTTTTTATTTTTAACTCTTGATAGTTAACACGCTCATCCACCAAAGGCATCACCTTTGCAGCCCGCATGCAGCGCCTCTCAGGGTCGTCTAAACAATATTTCCAAAGTTATGGGAAACGCGCCATTTCGCTAAAAATAGGCGTCGTCTCCAAATCGGTGCATTTTGGCTCCAAAAATACACCCCGATGGATAACCGGGAGCATGGGAAAACGGTGATAAGAAAACATCTGGGAAACGAACCTCACCAAAATAGCGCCAATAAACGGGTGCCCAGACGTGCACCGACGTCTCCGGTTGCAGTTTGGTGCAGAAGGCAACAACTTTACAGAAGTGCTGGCGCCACCTGTCCGTCTATCCTTGCTGCGGGATTCCAGGTGATGAGGATCCTCCATCCCATCCATCAGGGATCCTCCATCCCATCCATCTGGGATCCTCCATCCCATCCATCTGGGATCCTCCATCCCATCCTTCTGGGATCCTCCATCCCATCCTTCTGGGATCCTCCATCCCATCCTTCTGGGGTCCTTAATCCCATCCGTCATGGATTCTCTATCCCATCCTTCTGAGATCCTCCATCCCATCTTTCCGGGATCTTCCATTCCATCCTTCTGGAGTCTTCCATTCCATCGTACTGTGATCCTCCATCCCATCCTTCTGGGCTGTGCGGCGAAGGATCTTTTGGCTGATTACAATGTTTCAAGATTCTTGAATCCAAAACAATGTTGAGAGATAAATGCGATAATATGGCTTGAATGATAAAAGAGATTTGAGAATATGTGGAGATCTCCAACAGATTCTGGCTTCTATGAAGATCTGAATGATGCTTGGATTTTCTTTAAGTCGCAAACCATGTGGTGATTTAATTAAAATCAATTCAATTCTGTGTAGCCTATAGTCAGCATGGAAATGTCATATGATGGGATTAATCCATTTACCCAATTTTGATCGGATTAGATAACCTTGTTTCAATGGACCCCTTCATCATCGTTTGATTAAATTACTAACCGCTCAAGATTATCCCTTGGAAGTCTTTCCCAACTGTCCAACTGATTGGCGAACTGATTCGAGTGAAGTGTTGAAAGAATGAATGCTTATTGGAAGTAACGAACCTCGAATGCACGCATGGCATATTTTTGAACAAAGCCGAACTAACTCATGTCATTGTGGAAAATACTATGAATAAAATCATGCAGGCTGTTATAATCAAAACTGTGTTTTGAATTACAGGCATGCACAGAGGGCATTATTTCAGACTCAGTCGATCACAGTAAACCTTGGAAGATATTGTGAACATTTGCCAAATACAAACAATATTTTCCCACCATTCCAAGATGGGCTAGTCAAATTTGAAACAGTCCCAAAATAATAATAAAAGCGTGCAATTGTATAAGACCACCTGCCACTCATGATGTAAACGTATCAAGGCCAGGTTACCATCTGGAACATTTTATATGTTGTTAAAAATATGATTTATAACAAAAACAATCAATTTCAAGCAAGAAATGAGTTATAGACTTAATGGAAATATGTTTGGAAAATGTGTCATCAAAAGCTTTATTAGGCTACTTGTCACATACATGTAACATTCCATTAGTGTTGAGATAAGTTAATGCCAACTGACCATGATTTTAGTTAATGCACGGATTTCAAAAGCTTCAATGTGAAAACTGCATATACTGTACAAGTACATGTACCTTATTCACGTGCCTGGCCGAATCTCAACAGAATCTAATTCAGGGCAAAACAATCTGAAGATCAAAGTACATATTTCATGATTCTCGACTGAATCTCGTGCAAACCTTCCACGATCAAGGTGAGGGTCCGTCTAGGAATTCGCATTTCAGAAACGTTAGAATTTCCAGCTATTATAAGATTACTCAAACCAAAGGTAACAATTCTCAAATCCAAATTGGATAAGTGCGACATGGTAGACGTATTGGGATTCCAATTTTATCCTGACATATTCGTAAGATGAGTTGGCAAAGGCAGTGAGCGATAATCCAAGACAGTGCAGGGTGCAAAATCTGCCACAAAAGCACCCTGTATGGAGCCGCCTCGCGAATTCTGAATCTTTCGATCAAGTGCTGAACTACTGTATACTTTATATGCAACACATCCTAAATAATTTACAAACAAAACCTGCCCAAATTAATTAAATCAGACAACAAACAGGTCCTAAGAGCGTTGTTTGGAAAGGCGCAGCGCAGTGCGCGTCTGCGCCAATCTGATAAAACGGGAATAAATTATTAATCCGTTCAAATTAATTAATTGTCGTTTACTTTCGTCTTTTGTTATTGCGAGACGAACACGAGGCCTTGGAAAGCTACGAGCGCAGGGATTTAATTCGCAGGCAAAATAAATAAACAATAAGCCGATAATGTTTTTTTTTTCCTCTGGCCTTATTAAGGTCTCCTGAATTAATCGTGCTTCCCATTTTAATGATTGAACTCCTTATGCCTGAAGCAATTTATTTAACGAAGCATCTCAGCTGCGTGGATGATATTCCACTGAGAAGTAAGTCTTAAGATGGCGCAATATGCAGTATTTATTTCAAGTTCACGATGATTGAATCGTATATATAATCAGGTTTAATTATTGAAATATATCTTAAAAAATTCAATTCAAATTCATATTTTTACCCTGCAGTCAGTACATAGTACCATTTGGCAGGCGGGATCATAATACAAGTTAGACAGAACAGCCTGGTCATGATGGACCCCAACATCACAATTAAGATGTATTTCCCGCATTTGGGACTTGAACGAAGAGGATGTGGAATGGGATAGGAAGTAAAACTATTCAGAACTACACATTTTTTGCTACACAGCAAAGCAAAAATACTATTCCAGATTGTCTTTTTTATCATTTTTGCAAATTTACTTGGCAAACCAGTGCAAAGAAGGTGGTGGAATAAATATAAAAGGAGAGAGCAAACTAGGGAATCAAAATCCGCCATTTTTAATAGCCAGTGGTCGCTGTCAAATACTCTCATTAAGGAACCCTCCCTTATAGAAAGGAGTAAAACATCATCATCATCATCATCATCATCACCAAGAGTAAACCGCCAAATCACGTGATTGGTGATTTTGAATTTAAAAGGAAGAGCTTGTTTAAACACATGCAAGGTTGGAAGTGAAAAGTAACCAAGTGCTCCAAAACAAAGCAATCTAGAAAATAGTATTTCTGTATTTTAAATACAGAAATATATTGAAAATAATACATGTCCATTGAAATAATATACATTGGTACATGTAAGTTATGTTTAATGAAAACTAATGATATCTAACCAAATAAAATGTGTTATAATGGATTGTAATTTTATCAAAGAACCTTTCCTACATGTATTTGGAAATAAAATTGGCCTTAAACTAAGATATTAGGGATACTCAGACTTCAGATCTCTGATCTTCGCAGATTGTACTTTAGCAGTCAGTTGCGCAAGAGAAAGGCATCAATTTGTTAGAAACCAATAAACCAATCCGCGTGCTGGTTTTGAACACGTGATTTTACGACTGCCAAAGTGCGATCTGCGAATCTTCCATCTCAGAGCCACTACTTGTATAGGCCTAAAGAGTGCGCAGTTACTATACCAGGATCGTTTCCCACAAACTACAGACTTCTCGAACAACCTCTGTCAGCTGAAATGTTTCGCAGAAATTCAGTAGCAAACAAAAAAACATAACTAATGAGTGTATAGTTAGACAAAGACCCGCACTAATTAACGTGCTAATGAGGCATATTTTGTCAGGGTGTCGTCAAAAAAACGCACGACAATGCAACGAACACAATGGAGTTTTACAGGCCCCGCAACAAACGTCAGACAGCAACAAAAAACGGCGTTAATTAACGTTATGAACCGGTAGCAGAATGTCATAAATCAAATCTGATAAACATACATGGCAAAAACATGCTGCATGCACGCATGAAATTGCACGGATCAGAAATCGGATAGCGAGAAAAGTCAAATAGCTTGACACGCAAGAAAGAGAATTATTTTTTTGAAAAAACAAACGAAAAAACCTGCCAGCTTATGAACTAATGGAAATCCGAGAAACGTTTAAGAGATCACCGATTCCCTTAAAAATTCTGTAGGCAGTTTATTGTCATTTTGGGCATCAACTGTCTTTGCTACATAGGTCGACTTAAGATGGACGAAACACAGAACATATTTTAGAATGTAGTTATCTTCTGCGACTCTCAGGTCAAGTTTTTAATTGAGCTGAACCATCTGAAATATTAACTAAAATGTATTGGAAATGCTCCGGTTTGTGGACTAGTAATATATACTGTTGGTGAATTTGAAAGATGTAGAAATGCATTCTGCAAGGAGGATGGACAAGGATCAAGATCCATGGAGGAAAACAAGGATTATTTTATCTCCAAAAAGAATACCAAATTCGCAAATTCAGTGAACCAAAAGTCAATAATAAAGAATGACACGAGTTACTTTTGCAGACGATATTTGGCAATGTTTACCCTAAATTTACTTGGATTATCCGATCACCGAACCATTGAGTTCAATGGTATAGTAGGATGATACTGCAATAGAGATATCGGATACAAAAAATGACGTTAACGCCATCTACTGGTATGAACACGAGCAACCATACAGAAAACTTATTGACAAAAAACCCATATTCAATGGGTTAAAAAATGCACATTAAATCCGCTCGTATTTTTAAAAAATGTAAGTTTTCGAAGATAATTTTAGGCATCAATACAATTATATCAATCTAATGTTTAGTCATAGGTAAAGAATGTAAATAATTACGAAATGTGACGTTCACATACCGTACACAACTTTTGCACGTGTTCATTATATATTAACAAATCATTGAAATTTGAAAAGCGCCATCTAGGGATCTAAAAGCGCAACACCAGGCACACTTTTTTTTATTATTTAATTGCTAATTATTTAATTTCGTTTATTGGAGAAAAAAACTCGTTTTAATGAAAATATGTTAAATCTAAAACCATGCATCCCTGTCATAATTCCCACTCATGCAAACTATCGCATGCATGATATATCAAAGAAATCATTTACATAGTATGATGTATGCCATAGATGGCGCTGCATTTTGCATTAAGTCTGTCATAGTTATATATCAATGGGATCCCTAAAGGAATCTCTGGACATAATCACCCTCTGAAGAATCCCCTGCCCGTGCTCATAAGAGATAATATCACATTGCCACACAGCGTGTCCGCCACAGTGTCACCTGCCAAAGGTAATCCTAACCTGTAATGGATTCCTACCAAACACGAGTCTTATGATGTCATTGTGTGATGGGGCATTGCGTGGATTTTATGAGGAGGGTAGGCAGCACTTTGCCCCTGAGTGACGCACGAAACGACGGGCGTTATCAAGGATTACTACCAGAAATTGCTTAATGGTTAGTTATCCCATTCCTAACCATAAAGTGCACCTGACGCCACGTTTAAGGATATAATCACAGAGCGTAATCATGCGAACATCATATATGACAATGGATGGGTTCGTTTTAAAACGAAAATGAACGTGGCAACTGCATTATTGCGTGACCTAATGAGCTATTGGCGCTATTATAGCTCGAAAAATGCATAAATTTAGGAAGTTGCACGAACGTCACATATTGTATTAACAGAGTCCATTAAAATGTGTCAGATGGGGGCAGCACGTGAGCATATAATGAATAAACAAACAGTACGTAGACATTCGAGGGTCCAGCTTTGGACGATTCTGAGCACATGGCACTGACCATGCAGAGTTACTGCACATAAACGTCTGCCCGCTTAAAAGCCCTAAAACCTCATAAAGGAACACGATTTATTGGAGCTGATCCCATAAATTTCCCATTTTAAGAGTGCGTTGATTAACCACGCTGATAAACGCCATAACTTTGGTTATGGTAAACTGGAAAACTAATTAACTCTTTATAAATTAAAACTTAAGTTCTTTATGCTCATTAACTGTAAAACGACACTGAAACTTTGTTTCGTAATTCAATTCAACACCGATGCCTACAGTTGACACACAAAAGTGCCATATAAAATGCCACGCAGAAGTGATACAACTCAACATTTCATTTTAAGATAAAATGAACTGTAAAAGTTATATTGAAACTATGCATGGCCTGCTGAAATACTGAAATCATACTGTAAAACGATACTGAAACCTTGTTTTACAATTCAATTCAATACCGTAACCTACAGTCGGCGTACACAAAAATTCCATAATGCCCTCTCGATTCAAAAGTGAGATAATTTAATTTAATGCTTAGAAATGCAGACTAATGCATGCAGGGTAAAATAAATTGGCATTACTGCCATTTCACCGAAACTATGGCAAGAAATTATGTGTATAGTTAACTAAAAATATACCCATTAACAGCGTCTTGGAGTTGTGTCCCTTCTAAACGATGATACTGACTCACAAATGTGCATGCACAGTAAAACCTGGATAAGTGATCACCTGTTTATTTTGACCACTTTTTGTGTATTGTTTTTTTCTAGTGTACATTTCCTTCATA
Organism: Megaphyllum sjaelandicum; assembly: GCA_034698745.1. NCBI lineage: Eukaryota > Metazoa > Arthropoda > Diplopoda > Julida > Julidae > Megaphyllum > Megaphyllum sjaelandicum. Next base: position 28,332 of record JAQGBX010000180.1, read on the forward strand.
AAAATTCTCTGTATATTATAGTGACCAGTGACCACCTGTCTATTGTGTACAGTATCAAGTGTGTGTTGTTTTTTTTGCAATTTTTACATTGCCAATGTACCTTAAAAGTGACCAGATACCAGATGAGTCACTTTACATCTTGCTTTAACTCTTGGACATGATGATTCTGTACTTTTTTGATTTTGTGGTTTTTTAATACGCGTATTACAGTTACATGTATAAGTGCAATGTACATGTTCATTATTTTAACTTAATTCAGGCATTCTTTGTACAGTGACTAATATTGCATTTTTTTGGTGGTCACTCTTAACAGGTTTTACTGTACTACAGAATCCAAGTTGACAAAAATCCATTGACCACCAATGTGGAAATCAGTTCAAAAAAGTAACTTCCAATTCAATACCTTTTGATTGCAAATTTAACCAGCTGCAGCGCATGGTGCAACCGGTCAATAATTCCTACAAGTGAATTCTGAAGAAGTAACTTACATGTAGCTTAAAATAAAAAAAAGTCGAAATTCAAGTAGGAGAAAATGCATTGACCACCGTGGGAAAATCACTTCGAAAGATAACGGACATTTAAAAGTTTATCGTTTTGTGAACTAACAATTTCCCAATTCGTGCTTTTATTTCTTTTCGGATTTCTCAGTTTTCGAAGCTACGAAACTACGAAATTTAATTTGCAAAAAATGCATTGGCCACCGTGCTATTTAAAACGGCTTCTACATCGGCCCGTTTAGCACCTGAAATCAATTACAATTCTCACGCCTTGCTGGTCACGCGAGGCTCCAGAGAAAACTTAGATTCAATTTTCAAGTTTTCACACCAAAAACACCTTCTTCTCGTTGAAAATGTGTCGAAAAACGAGTTTCAAAAACAAAAAAAAAAATGGGCTGTGGTCCGAAACGGATTAACCTTATTTGGGTGAAAGTTGGGTTAAGGGCTTTTCCATAGCTCAACGGTTGACCGACAGGGGAGGGGGGGGGGTATAACAAAATTAGAAAATGTGAAATTATTATTTGGGAGGGGGGGGGGGGTGCTCGAGGGGAACCCCTGGCCCCCCGAAACGTCCTCCAATTGTGCATTTTTAGTCGCTTGGTTGCGTTCGGTTGATTTCTAAGATGGCGACCTTCACAGTGTGGCCAAACTGTTTTTTTTTTCACCTCGCGTATCGCTGATTAGAAAGTTATTCATGTCGTTAAGAAAATGATAAAGTAATAAATAAATTCAAAATTGAAAAATCAAATCTTTTCATGTTTTAGCATTCCTTTTTTTTGTGCTCCCCTTCAAACGTTTATCTCGAGATGCATCGATGCAACCGCCAGGTGGACCGTCGTGATTTGTGCTCTTTTCCCAGGTGTCATTGAGAAGGGTCACCAAGGTCATCTTGACGAAAAGGGGTCGGAACGGTCATTACAAACGACAGGGTGATTAGGTCTTCTCTTGCCAGAGTTAATCTAGCATAGGTGGCGCTGGTGCAAGCTGAGGTCAGTATAAACATGTATATAGACTCTCTACTGAGGGTCTAATGTCACCACAAACGACAATGCTGTCAGTAATGGGGGATGGGGGACGAAACATAGGGGAAAAAATTGTGGAAGTTATGGAGTTTTGAGAAATTGTGGAAGAATCCTAGAAAATTCTGAAAAACTGTTGAATAATCATGAAGTTTTGAGAACTTGTAAGAAATGCACATTATGGCGAAATGAAAAGTTCATGTAGTTTTGAGAAACTGTGAAAAAAATCATAAATTGTGGAATGATAACGTAGAGATATGAAAATTGTAGAATGATAATTTAGAAATTTAAGAATACATGTGCATAAGAAATTAATATAGAAATATGAGACATCGTGAAAGGATAATTTAAAAACATGAGAATAAACGAGAGATTAATTTAGAAATATGATAATAGATGAGAAATTAATTTAGAAATATTACAATAGAGGAGAAATTAATTTAGAAATATGAGACATTGCGAAATGTTAAATCAGAAGCATGAGAATAAATGAGAAATTATTTTAGAAACATGGGACATTGTGGAATGGTAATTTAAAAATATGAGACATTGTTGAAAGATAATTTAGAAATATGAGAATAAATGAAAAATCAATTTAGAAATATGTGAACAGATGAGATATTAATTTTTAAATATGAGACATTGTGTAATGTTAAATAATAAAAAAATATGAGAGTAAAGGAGAAATTATTTTAGAAATATGGGACATTGTCGAATGATAATTTATAAATATGAGAATAAATGAGAAATTAATTTAGAAGTATGTCAATAGATGAGATATTAATTTAAAAATATGTGAATAGATGAGATATTAATTTAAAAATATGCGAATAGATGAGATATTAATTTTGAAATACGAGAATAGATGAGAAATTAATTTGAAAATATGTGAATACCGGTAGATGAGATATTAATTTTGAAATATGAGAATAAATGAGAAATTATTTTAGAAATATGGGACATTGTGGAATGATAATTAGAAATTGAGAATAAATGAGAAATTAATTTAGAAATATGTGAATAGATGAGATTTGGAAATACGAGAATAGATAAGATATTAATTTTGAAATATGAGACATTGTGTAATGTTAAACTAGAAACAAGAGAATAAATGCGAAATTATTTTAGAAATATGAGACTTTGTGTACTGTTAAATTAGAAATATGAGAATAAATGCGAAATTATTTTAGAAATATGGGACATTGTGGAATGATAATTTAGAAATATGAGACATTGTAGAAAGATAATTTAGAAATATGAGAATAAATGAGAAATTGAGGGAGAACAATGCAGAGTCATGAAAAATTATGGAAGAATTAGTGAGAATGAATGGGAAATTGCAAAAATCTAATGGAAAATTGTGGAAAAATAATGGAATATTGACAGATGTCGGGCAATATTAACGGAGAAGTCTGATGTGCAGTATTTTTGAATGCCAGAGGGAATTCTGTGAAGTGTTGAGTAAAACAAAGGTCTGGGTTACAGTATCCCATATGCATGGTCTGGAAAATTTAGAAAATGGAGATATTTTTGAAAAATAAAATAGGATTAAAAGTGATATTTTGGTACCATGAGACCATTTATCTACATACGAGGGATTTCCGGCTATTCTGAGAAACCTTATAAAAATGCAATGTGTAAACCTCATTTAATCTGAGCTTTATGGAATTAATGCTGTGAAATTCAGAGATCCCTGACAGGAAGTATGGCACGATACCACGAATGTTTGAAAATCTGCCAAAACCAAGTAGAATTCCAAAAATTTTCAACCACTTCAGCTGATGATCATCTGGGTTTCTCAGTAATCCAAATTAAGCCTTGATAGTCTTTCCTCTCCCAAATTCCACTTGGGTTGGGTTCATCCTGGGCGCCAGGTTGTCAAGATGTATATAAATTTCGACAAATTAATACATACTTTCTAAGGAGTGAAATACGTCTGGCGCCATAGTGGAGCTCTAAAAACTACTTCGGTTCGCATTAATAATCTATACTTGTTGATGTTTTCCAAGAAAATACAATGTATATTTATGGACTCGTTATTTTCACTTAATTGGGATCATAGGATCTATACCTACTCCATCTGTTATGTGAAGAAAAAAATCCCAATAGGCGTTTAAAGTTTTTAAGAGAACATTATTCAGGTTTAAGTTGAGCTATAATTCTGTTATCCAAAGAGAGTTTGCAAATAGGCATACGTTATATTCCATATTTTAGTTAGGGACATTTTGAGCTTGCCTGCAAATATGATCAGAAAGCTCAGAAAGATGTACATATTCGGTTGTTTTCCATCAGAAAGCTCAGAAAAATGTACATATTCGGTTGTTTTCCATCAGAAAGCTCAGAAAGATGTAAAGTTGTTGTACATCAGTGTAATAGCTCTAGGGGTACTCAAGTCAGCTCCTACTGATCCCTAATTTAATGTAATAATTGTTTTATTACGTTTCACGAGCAACATCAGAAAGATGTACAGTTGTTTACCATCAGGAAGCTCAGAAAGATGTCCAGTTGTTGTCCATCAGAAAGCTCAGAAAGATGTAAAGTTGTTGTCCATCAGAAAGATGTACAGTTGTTTGCCATCAGAAAGCTCAGAAAGATGTCCAGTTGTTGTCCATCAGAAAGCTCAAAGATACAGTTGCTTTTCATCAAGCTCAGAAGAAAAATGTAATGTACAGTTGTTCTTCAATCAGAAAGCTCAGAAAGATGTACAATTTTTCCATCAAAAACCTCATAAAGTTGTACAGTTGTTTTCTATCAGAAAGCTCAGAAAGATGTAACATTTTTCCATCAAAAACCTCATAAAGTTGTACAGTTGTTTTCTATCAGAAAGCTCAGAAAGATGTACAGTTGTTTTCCATCAGAAAGCTCAGAAAGATGTGCAATTATTTTCCATCAAAAATCTTAGAAAGATGTACAATTATTTTCCATCAAAAACCTCAGAAAGATGTACAGTTGTTTTCCATTAGATAGCTCAGAAAGATGCAATGTACAGTTGTTTTCAAAAAGAAAGCTCAGAAAGGTTTACAGTTGGTTTCCATCAGAAAGTTCAGAAAGATGTACAATTCTTTTCCATCAGAATGCTGAGAAAGATGTTCAGTTGTTTGTCAATGTGCAGGGAGACGTGAGGTGAGAGGACTTCCAGGTGGCAGCACCGCAGGCGTCCTCTTAAGGCGTCAACATATGCTCGCAGACCATACGTCACTTCCGACGTCACTAACTGCACTGTCCTTTACGCGTCCCGCGGTGACTTGAACCGATTTCCAACCCACCCGTCATGACTCAGACATGGTCAAACGTGTGACTCAGCTGCCCACCTCAGACGTTAAAGTCTCAAAAAAAAAAAAAAAATCAGAATAAAAACCAAACCGGCGCGCCATATCCATGTCGTGACTCCCAATTACAATTTTTGATGACGTCATGGTGGGTGGGGTGGGGAGTGGGTGGAAATGGAAGAAAAGGAGAGACACGCGAGGGGTGTTTTTTTGCCCCTGGGTCACTGGTCGACTCAGCTGAGTCAGTCCCAGGCAAGCAAGCGGTCAGTATGAATAATGCATCATGGGAGGTTTTTTTTCCGGGGTGGGGGGATGACTTACTTAATCCTCATTATGTGATATTGGCGTGCCTGACGCTTTAATCAGATTGTTTGTCAACAAGTGCAAATTTCGCTCGTGTTCGCTAGCTCCTTGCCAGGGTGACCAGCGACCGCAGCGCCGCGTGGCGGCCAGTTTTCTCGGTCCGAGAGCCATGCAGTTTTGGCTTTCGACAATCGTACATGTATCTAATTGAGGAAAAAATTGGCTCTTTCGGTTATCAGTTGACGACAGCTTCACTGGCCAGGTTTGCTTTTTCGGTTGGGATTTTTCCACCAATTGACATTCCTAGATCATCCTCCTTCACCACGCCCCACCCCAAAATGCAGTTTGGTGGGACAAGTATTTGCGGCCAAGAATTCCAAAATAAGGCAATAAAAACACAGCCCCACGAGTACTCACGCAAAAAAAAAAAAAAAAAAAAAAAATGACCAACCAACCAACTGCCCGGATGCGCGAGTCCCCCCATCTCCCAAACAGGCCTAAATCCTAACCACGTAAGTCAACGAGTGCTTCGACGCACCTGAGACACCAACGGGTAAATAGCGAACTAAACTGTAGTATCGTATGCAGTCTCAAAGGACATGCTACAATTCAATCCAATCCAGTGAAACCTGTTTAGAGTTACATGTACTACCAAAAAAAAAGTTATGTTGGTCACTGTACACAGGTGGTCACTATACCAAGAATACGTGAATTGTATTAAAATAATGAACATGTACACTGTACTTATACACGTAGACTGTAATACATGTTAATGTAGTAAAAAAACCACAAAACCAAAAAAGTACAGAATCATCATGTCCATTGGGTTAAAGAAAGATGTAATAGGACTCATCTGTTATCTGGTCACTTTATAAGGTACATTGACAATGTAAAAATTGCAAAAAAGACAGCACACACTGGTCACTGTACACAATAGACGGGTGGTCACTGGTCACTATACAGAGAATTTTTATGCAGGAAATGTATACATGTACTAGAAAAAACAATACACTAAGATGGTCACTTTTCCAGGTTTTACTGATGTTACGTGGCAGTCACGTGTGCAAAATCGACCCGCTACACACTGTAAAAACCGAGCCTTGATTTAGACATATTTCATGTCATACGTTCTCAAAAACGTCCGAAGTTAACGTGCGTTTAACAAATTTAACACAGTAAACATGTCTAAATTAAGAATCTTTTTTTAATCTTTTTTTAAGATTATTGGTGTTTACAACTACTGCAATTTATTTTATTTATTCGTTTTACACACTTCGCAGCTACCAAAGTGCGATTTGCAAGGTTTTTTGGAGTATACTTCTTTTGCAATATTTGTATGATTGTTACTTAAATAAGTTGATAAACCATTTCACTTGACATCAAAGGCAATTCCGTAAGTCTAGTTTTGACCAAGGTTTATGTAATTGACCTCGAAGGACCCATTCAAACACTTACATGTAGATTGTCCTCTTACATGCATAGAACACTTTTAGACACTTAGATTGGCCTTTTATTTAGAGCACTTTTAGACACTAATAATAATATTGATTATGATAAGGTTTATTCAAGAATGAAAAGGAATGGAGAGGTTTCATTAGAGGTTATTTTACATTACATGTATACATTGTATTTCTAATTTTTTTATTTTTTATTTTTTTTTTTTTTGTGGATAAATCGGTATTTTTATGAGTGGATTTTTAGGATACAAAACTGCATCGTCTTTTGCTAAATCGTCATTATTAGTAGGGAAAACATGTTTTTGTTTTTGTTTTTTTAAATCGGCATTTTTAGGGTAATTTCAAGGGTAATTTTTTTTGGGGGGGGGGGGAGGGGGGGGGTAAGATGGGGACAAAAATTGAATATGTTTCCTTTAACGTTTTCAAAATCAAGAGTCAAGTTATCAGAAAAATTTCAGTTTCAATTCCGTAGAAATTCCCCCATTCAGGTTATTTTTTTTTTCGAATACACAAATTCCACCGGCCAAAGGTATGCCCGGTGTCCCATGCAAATATATATTTTGGATATTCCGGAGACCAACTCCAACCGGTCATCGCAGTCGGTGACCGAGCAAAACTCAAGTTGTATGGAACATCAGAAGAAGAAGAAGAAGAAGAAAAAAAAACCAAAAATTCCTTCGAAACGCCTGAGCTCAATGCGACATTTTCTGGAAAAAGCAAAACTCCCCAAAAACGTGTCTTTGGCCATGCCCCCCAGAGGGAGAGAGAAGACACTTCGCTGACCACCGTTTCACGGCCAAACGTCCCCAAAAACTTCTTCAAGATGCATTAGACTAAAATCTCAACATTTTTTTTCTTCTTCTTCTCTTGGAGGCATGAAGGGGGGGGGGGTTCCATTCGGAGGAATTTAATACCACCTTCGGACGAGGGCCATTGAAGGTGTAGCAGGAGGGATCGAATGGCAGGGGACAGGTCTCCGGACAGCACCGGGTCGAATATTTTCGGGTAATATAGATTACGATACCGGGCACTTAAAAATGCTCATTAGCGTTAAAGCGAAGAGCCGTGTCAGCGCACATACAAAAAAAATTGGCCATTTTGGGAGAGTGACCAGCTAGGACCCTCCGTGGGCAATTCCTCAATTGCTGGAATTCCAGGTACGAGCGCCCCCTGGTGTCGTCCTCCCTCCCACACCCCTAAAAAAATCCTTGTCCTCTTAAAGGAAAAAATGCTGTATTTGAAATAACATGATTGATTCTGGAGCATCCTCAGAAGATCAGAGTTAAAGAGCTTGGGAAGGTGCATATTACATTCATGTACCTGCATTTGATTGACTGTTATACTGACTTGCACTGATATCAAGTTGAATGCTCAAAACTTGTAATTTACATGTACTTGCAAGTTTTGACTGAATAATTCTTCATATTCCAAGCAGGAAGAAATATTCCACAGGGTACCCCCAGACCTGGAAAACTTGTAAAAGCAAACTTGTAAAAGTTGTAAAACTTGTAAAACTTGTAAAAGCAAGTACAAGTTGTAACAGCTTGTAGTTGTACAGCTTGTACAAGTTGTAAAACTTGTAAAAGTAAGAATGATTTATTTTGAAAAAGTCAGGGAAATTCAAAATGTTAATGATGTTAGAATCTAAAAGTACATGTAATGCTTCTACGTGGCACTGATTGGGGTATATTTACAAAATGTGTAACCTATTACAAGGATGAATTTGCAAACTTTTGAATAACTTTTAATGAAAAGTGTGCACAATTTTAACAATGTTCTAGGATAAATTTACAAGCTTTTCCAAATTATCCGGAGACAAACTTGCAAAATTGTCGATCTTTTCTCTCGTGACAAACTTGCAAAATTGTCCACGTTTTCCGAGCATAAATTTGAAAAAATTGTAAAATTTTTCGTAATACATATTTGCAAGATTCCAAGCGCTATTTTCTTATATTAATTTTGAAAAAAAATTTCACAATTGTTAGTATAGATTTAGAAAATATTGAATATTTTTTTAATGTAGATATTTTTTCAGAATCGTGGATAATCTGCATGTCAATTTTGACATGGTTATTGGTCAGGGAAATTTGTTTAAAAAACCTGGAAAAGTCAGGGAAATTAAATTTGAAATTTCTGGGGGCCCTTTAAGGTTGTTAGCATTCAACTTAATTTTTCACTCTAGAAAGCAATGCAACTTATAAGTTGAAGATTTTTTTGGACAAGGAATTTTGCCTCAAAATAAGTCCAAACAACCTGGATTGAATGTGAAATTTCCAATTTTTAGTAATTTACCTTCGTTACATGTATCTAAAGAAAACAATATATTTAAAATTTATCATTCTGCTTCAAAACTGAATCTGAAAAAACTCATGCAAGACAGACCACACAATATACAATATGAACTCATATTGTGTATATATTCAAGAATGATGTCGGTACATGCATGCAAAGTCTCCATTAAGTAAGATACAGTTAAATGTGCAAAAAAAATTGTAACCCAGAAAATTATTACTACCTAAAGCCACCGTTTCCGGTTTTGCTGTTTGGGAAATTCATGTAAAACATGTCCAAGTAGGGTTGGACTTCCTCTTAAATTCTTTTTAATACCTTGCTTCCCATTGTTAACAGCTCATGAACAAAGCAAGAGTCAAGTTGTAAACACCGATTTCTTAGATAAATCTCAACCTTCCCAATGACACCTTATTTACAATTTTGTTCTAAAACCAGTTGCTTCGGCTTTATACAGAACACTGCCAAGTTCTTGCAACACGGTCAAGATCAACGCCAAAGTTGATTTAAAATGTTTTGGACGGGGAAAACATGCTGCAATTTCTGAGCTTCATAAACCCTCGAAACTTAACGGTGGTGAGCTCGAGACTGTCTTAAGGTAAGAACAAACTGAATGCTTATTGCAGGCGCTTACCACTCGGCGTACACTAGCGCCAACAAGCGGGATAAGAATGCGGCATGCGTTTTAAATGATGGCGCACACAAAGAAAGCTAGGTCGAGCCAGGCTGAGCTTACAAGAAGCGTTGATAAGCTTTCAAGAATGTTTTTAACATTATTTTTTTAAATCTGAAAGCAGATTTGTAAGACACAGAGTGGCACACAGATTACTATTGGTCAAAAGTGTAGCAACGCACATATACACGATTGCATGCCGCTTATTTACCGTAAAATCTGTCCTGCGCATACAGTGGCGCCACCAAGCACACGGACCATCACGCTGATATCAGCGTTCGATTTGCGCCCCAAAGCTGGAAAAAAGCTGAAAACAAGCACGATATAGACTGAAAGAAGCACCCCGGAAGTATGCATGCAGTACGTGTGTTAAATTCTTACCCTTACAGACTGTACCAGCTTTCAGAAGCCAGATTCGGTGAGAACACACTGAATGCTTACTTTCAACGTGCTTCTTTCAGCTTCTTTAATTCCTACTTGGTTTCAACTTTGGGGCGCACACTGAATGTTGATATCGGTGTTATAAAAGTGGAAAATTTTGATCAAAATTTGTGCTGGAAAAGGTTGGAAATATTGTCAATATGTAATACGAAAAGTCTGAACGTTTGCAAATGTGTCTACGGAAACTGTTGAAAATTTTTAAAAATCGCCTTCCTCTGAAATTGGGGAAATGTTAAAAAAAAATACAAATGGGCTCTGAGCTAAAACCGTTTAAGCATTAGTTTTGCGATGTTACCACATCAATACGTTGAAGTTTCCTGACTATTTCAAATTGAGTCATTTTTCACTGACTTTTTCAGGTTTGCCAGGTCTGGGGGAACCTTAAATTATGTCTCAGATATGGTCAGCCACCAATGCCCACCATAAATAGAATCACCGCGCCATGGACTCCGTGGACTTTCTCTTTGGCATATTCACAGCTCAATAATTGATCTCAAAAATTGCTGATTGGATGAAGTTCTTGTCGACTGTCGACATATCAATAAAGTCAAACTGGTGGCTTAATCCCTCCGTCATCGAGACCATAGGCGTACGTCGACATATCGCAATTAAGTCGACATACAAATCATTCGAAAGCACATGGCGCCCCCAGGGGGGCCCTCCGTGGATTCGGGGCGCAGAGTCTCACGCGTTTCAGCTATATAGCTTTCAGTTTCTCCACTAATTAAATATAAAAGGCCCCATTTGAATACAATCGCCGCGTGACGCTAAAAACCCTGCGTTTTTAGTGAAAGCATTTCCATATAAAATAGATGCTCCGAATAGACATAAATAAAGGCGCTTTTTTTTGGCCCTCGTCAAAGACCACCCAGGGCTTTTCAATCATGCCATTTGCGATTCAAAAATAAGAATAATAATAATCTTTCGCGAATGCTTCCCCCCCACCCCCCTCCTCCAGCTCCTGCTCGGAGAGACACGGGACGGACAATGGCAAAAACGCCTTGTCCTCATAAGATAACCTGGCGCATTAAGTGCAAAATCAAATTTCAGATCGAATGATAAGTGGCCTGCATGCGTGCAGTGGGCAGCTACTATTAATTATGAAAGCGAGATTTTTGAAAATGATCAAAAAAATGGGCTTTTTATCTCGAAACTGGCGTATATACTGACCGACCAGATTCGATGAATCGTTCGTGGGAAAGAAGCCTGCAGACAGACACGAAAGGGTGAAACTTGGAGAAAAGAAAAAAACTTTTGTCCTTTTTCGGTCTTAGCCTTCCGAAATTGGCAAAAACAAACGCGTTCGTGTAGACCGGTGATTCACGAACTTTAAATAGACACCTCACATGACCGGTCCATTTATCAAAACATTGCCCGAAAAACCTACCGGATATCGGACTCGTCGCGCCCCCGTGGCACATGGAGGAACGCTACTGTAGAACGGAAAACCAGCGTCGCCAGCGGAATAAATCAGACGTTTGCTAGTGGGTGTGGTCCCAAGGAAGGTTTAAATTCGATCCAATGTGCCCTGGTGTACGTGTCCCACTGTATTTTCCTAGCCTTGCCTACGAAATCGAAGTTGTCACCAGATAGTACTGAGTAAAATTACTTTTGGTCTTCTACCAAAAATTCAACGAATTTTTTTTAAATCCTAAATAAAACTACTCAAGTTAGTATGCAAAAAATGTAAACAATTTTCTGAAAAAATATCAATATCTCTAATAATTTTCCCCTAAAAGATGTCAATGCCAATGATCCACAAGCTGTAAACAGATACATGTGCCTCACATGACCAGATTATTTTCCATATTATCTCAATAAAACAGCAGTATATACGTAGGACAGACCTACTTATTATTTATAGCATTTTACATATCAAGATGACTACCCAAGATATCGAATTTGATTTTGAAACTTGTGCAACCAAACATCATGAGTTATTCATGGTGTGGATTCTGTGAAAACATAAATGCAACCTGGAGAACCAGGACATCGATATAGGGTGTATGTACTCTACAATTTAAAACGTTATACATGTATATTAAATTCAGACACATGCTCGTGGAACAAAGCAAACTAGATGTTTCACACAACTGGAAATGTAGCCTACAAGGAAATAACGTTTATATATGAGCCTAAAAACAATGATTTCAACTGTTCAAACAGTTTTTTGTTTGTTTTCATAACTATTCCTGGAATATAGTGATTTCCAGTGTTAATGTAGCGTTCCTCTTCAATGCCTCTTTTGCAATCCCATCACCAGGGTACCAGATGCAAAAAAATACAATCGCAATCAAAAACTCAACTGAAAATGTAAAACTTATAAAACCCATCCTAAAGCCTGAGCAATTCCGGATCGAAAAATGAACCATACCAAGCCAATCAGGGGACCGTCAGCTTCAATTAGACATGTCACATGCCACAGTTAAGCTGGATAATAATGTCGTAAAACCACCGGATGTCGGTCTCACCCGACGGTAATTTTTCAAAGTTAACGGAAGTGCATCCACGGTCGACCACACAGGCAATGCCGTTTACGATGATGCTTTTTGTTGTAAACCAGATTCCATGAAAAGATAGATAAAAGAACAAAGGGCACCCCACGCGTGGCATTCACCTCTGCAGAGGGGCCTCCCATTTCACTCATCATCCAAGGACCCCCTTGGATGTTGGGATGTTTTGAAAATCAACACTTTGGTGCTGTTTGTTCGGCCCAGACTTGTTTGACAGAAATGGTCAACGCGGGGGATGAAGAAGGGTGTGAGCGGTTTGAAGGGGTTTAAATTTACTTCTTTGGGTGCTTGGGTAGGTGGTGGCAAAGCAGACTTGGTTCATAAGTTACCTCCAGTAAACCTGACGTGCCTAATAAATTTGGAAATACTGCGGCGAAACTGGATTGGAAACCCTCTCATGCCAACTAGTTGATAAAAAAATAAACAGAATAGTAGAAGAAAAACAACACACCATTTATTTCTCTTTAAACCTTTCTGTTGCGTGCAAAATGGCCGTCACCTCGTTTAAATAAACCACCAACTAAATAAAATCCGCAAACTAGTTCTTTCCCGGCAACTCTGGGAATGAACAACATTCGGAGCTTTTTAAGTTTCCTGGTCTGCAACAAATTCGTTGACCATATGATCAAGTAAGTTGCCATTCATTTTCATTAGAATGACCAAAGCTGGAACAGTTTTTCGTAATGGAGTAATTTTAAGACAACGATGAATCACGTGACTCACGTTGATTACTGAATGATTTTAGAAAGGACTAGCGGAAAAACCCGGCCTTTCCCGGGTAAAAATTGTTGTTTGATTTTCAAACCTCTTTTATGCGATAAGGAGTTGAATTTAGTTGTCCTTGTTTCCAAAAGATGGAGCTATATGATCTGGATACATCCCGGAAGGGGGGGGAGGAGGAAACTGGTTTTACAGTTTTATGACCCCGGGGTAAAATAAAAATATTTATGGCCTTGGATTCCCCCACGGAGTTAACGCTCTTGGGGAGTGTGCCATGAGTGGCCAATCATATGGAAGCCACAATCAAAGCAAGCCAGCCAGCCAGTGACAAGATGGCGGCGTTTTCTATTTCATACATATATAGATATGTAACCACAGTGATGTAACAGGACTGATTTGAGTGATAACATTGTCAATCGGAAATTGTTTGGGATATATGAATAATGAAGCAGATGATTGTTTTTCTATTTCATGTGGAATTCAGAGGCTGATATGAACAAAATCATTCTATCATAACACAATCATATTAAGATCATCTCAGAATCAATTTCCGCTGTGTGGAAATTTTAAAAAAATGTTTAGTGTCGCGCGAACATTTGCACATCCGGTTTTGGATTTCTTCAAATTTATCTTTAATTAAAGATAAATCGTTAATACCCAGTAACAACCTTTAATGACAGCTAGTGTTCTTTACCAGAACACTTCAATGAAAACACTCCAACAACTTGAGCATCAGTTTCAGGAGTATGTCATTTGATGTAGTCTTTGAGTAAGCCACAATTATACAAAACTTAGATTTAGAGAAAAATATACAGTATGTAAAATTAATTTTAAAGACTACATGTATACTAGGAGTACTCAAACATAAGCTTACGAATGTCATTTTTGGCTGTCAAGTGTGTTAAAAAAATGCATTAATTTGGTTGTGAAAATCGCGATAACCTCGAATGAATATTTTAATCCAATTAGCTTGACGATCTTGCACACGTGACTTCACGACTTATCTTTCGCAAAGCTCCTTTCTGAGTACCCCTTTTGAAATAAATAATTATAAAATTTATCTAGGAGGATGTACCCTGTGAGATTTGCTGAGATTATCCGTGCGCATTGTACTTTAATGAAAACACATTGCAAGAACTTAATTGTCCCTTGGTTGCGCTTTTGGAAATTTTAAAAAAAAATTAGATTTTTCGAAAATTTAAAATTAACGCATGGTGAGATTTTTTTTTTTAAAAAAAAGTCAATTTTCGATCGCTATATAACTATTTCCCATTTTGTTTTACTGTTTTTGTTTTTTTGTTTAGAAAATGTTAAATTCTACACATAAAACAGTCTTCGCAGATAATTCATGAAATTTCATTAAAATTGGAGTTTCTAATTTATGCACTGATGTTGAAGGCGCTAGAATTAAGAGTGAAAAAAAAAAGCCGACGTTGATAAAAATTCCCATAAAATAAGCATCATACGATATCGACTTGCAATTATTTTGGCCGCCATCTTGGTCTGGGCAGATTACCTCGTATCTTCCACCTATTATCACTGGGGTCAGATAAAAAATTTTTCGAAATAATTATGTCTGGAATAAATTACGCTGGGCCTTTATTATAAGTTTTAATCAGACTTACAAGTTCGAGTTGGTCAAGCGTTTTAATGGACTTTAAACCGACCCTCTCTGCTGTGGGGGTCGCATTTTGTCTGCGGTTTCACCCCAGCTGACTTTTTTTCTTTCTTGTGAATTTCCATTTTTATCCAGGATTTATGTTCGTATCAGATGATACCTGTTTTCTGCACAGCAGCAGACTTTTCAGATGTTACCAAAACTGATGTCATACATTTGCTTTATTCCTAATGATGCCAAGAACACAACTGTTGAGCACTTCACCTGTCCAAGATGGCAGCTGGCGGAACTGCGAGTCGTGCCACACGTTAGCCGAATTCATTATTTTAATCTTGATAAATAACGCCATTCACCCAAATACGGTAAAAACGTTGAGAAACTTGTGCGGCTCTCAAATATTTGATGCCAAGAATCAGACACCGGTTATATTCCAAATTAAATGCAAATATTTACAGTATATACAGTACATGTATCATGTAAAAGCTTGTCCACACACCTCGTACATATAACATATTTAAAAATATAGATATATTATCACGTACATTTTTGTATCGTATAATATTAAAATGCATTTAGTTTGATGCATTTACGTGTTCGAATAAAATACTTGTAAACACATTTCGGACTAATGTAAATTTCTACTCGCTGTCGGTGTTCATTTTGAATCTTTTTTTAATATGGGAATTTGCATAAAATTACATAGTTAAGTGAATTTATGAATATTCACCAAGTAAACACCTTGTGCAAATGCATCCAAATTAAACGTTAATATATATTTTCAATAATTATAGTGACATATTTGTTTAAAAATGTTAAAATGCATTTAGAAATTGTCCTGGGATATGTGTATTCATTTAGACACATCTAAATCCAGCCCTATAGAGGATTCTCTTTGTGGAAAACTTTAACAGAAAATGTATGGCTCCATTTTACATATTGTTCCATTTTAAATATGCGCATATTGCTCCATGTTAAATATTTACATATTGCTCCATTTTTTAATTTGTAACATATTTTTCCGTTTTCAATATTTACATTTTGCTCCATTTTAAATATTTACATATTGATCCATTTTACATATTTTAAACAATCTTCCATTTTACATATTTTAAACAATCTTCCATTTTACATATTTCTTATGTTCGTAAAGTAAGAATATTTTAAATATCATTCCATTTAACATGTTTTAAGTATCGTTCCATTTTACAGTTTTTAAATATTGTTACATGTTACATTTTTTAAATATTATTCCATTTTACGTATTTTAAACACAGTTCCATTTTACATACAGGGTTGCCAGTTTTTTTATAGATTGGTCTTGCCTGACTTTTCCTGACTTTGCCTGACCATTATGGCAATTTTTCCTGACTTTTCCTGACTTCT
>JAQGBX010000181.1:0-44426 GCA_034698745.1 Megaphyllum sjaelandicum
CCTCCCTCCCCTATTTCCATGGGGCGAATTTTTCACCAGTAAAATACATGTTCATGTATGTATATAACTATATTTCTAATAAAAGAAAATGGATCCTCACGAGCATTTACATTCAGTAAAAAACATTATAGGCTACTCAGGAGAGTAACATGACGACTGAAATATTGGATGCATGTTATCAATATATTTATTGTACATGTTCCAAAAGTACCGTGTCCTTAACTCTCATAACTGTATATACTGTACGAGCTCGTAAATGGACTGGTTGAATAAACATAGTGACCCATACCATATATTACCTGTTCTACACATATGATTTCGATATACATGTATTTTGTAGTACAGCAAAGTGTATTTTTCATAAGAATATATACAGTGTATATAGTCGAAAATTTACAAAAAGAAGTCTTGCGTTTTTTGTAAATTTCGTAAATTTTGTAAATTTCTTCCATTTTTTAAAAATAATAACACAAACAATATTTAATATTTAGCGTTTCATATCATGCAAATCATATTAATAATAAATTTCCGGATTAAAATTCCCCGGAAGTATTTTTACAACGGAAAACTTGTTCTAAATCAAAAAATCCCCATGTTAAAATAACATGTATTAAGCTAAGCAGGTGGTTAGGTGGGGGGGGGGGAGGGGTATTTTACATTGGGAATATTTTTCAAAGCACTCAATAGGAAATGCAATGTACCTAGAACAGCTGTATGTGGTGGCGCCATCTGCATGTTTATCTGTAAAAGACTTTTCTATATGTTTGTGTTAGTTTAAAGTACATGTACTGTATATTGCATAATTGTACTGAAGCAAAAACTGGACATAGGCCCTGACTGACTGTATACGTTGGTAGTACAAACTGCATATCTACAACAGTGAACAGCGCAATCAATTCGAGCATAAAATATTTAAAAATGTGACGAATTTGTTGGTGAATTTCCACGAATTCGGCATGCATATCAGTGGAAATTGCGGTTATATATTTTTTAATGAGCTATAAACATGCAATTTGATAAGACAAAACGTCTGATTACGACTGGGGCTTAGATTTAATTCATTTTTCAAGTATAGGTGAACAGCAAAAAAGGCTGAATGTTGCTAATTAACATACATATGGTTTGGGTTGTCATTGTGTTGGCACGATGAAAACAGACAAGGGCCGTCAAATTTATCGCAAGAAACAGGATCTTGTCAAACAAAAATTTAATTCAGTCACAATATGGACAGCTGTTCGATATGTTGGGAAATAAACTTTCACTAGAAATCTATGCGGCATCATTTGGCTGGGGTACAACTTTCTCACTTGCCCAAACAAAACCATATTAAATCAATATGACGGCAATGGATAAACCGCAATTAATTCAGGGCTATTATGTGCGTCGTGTGTTTAATGACAATCTATATAAATATAGATACAGTCAGTATAAATGCTGCGCATGTAATCTATGCCTCTTAAGAACCCGCAGTATATACATGTATGTTAGGGAATTCAACGGAAATAATTTCTTGATGAAAACAAACTTGATCTTTGTTCGATGAACCGTTGGTCAACAAGGACCAACGTAAGGAAACGATAACGCCACAGTTTATTAACAAACAAACGTGTTTGAAATGTGTAAAAATATACTTTTGCAGCATTTGATTCGTGTTGACTTCGTGTATTACAAGAGATAAATTTGAGTAAAATTTTCGAGTATACTGTACATGCTTTAAATGTGCGTTAAAGGAATGTCTTCATGCCCTATGGCTTTTACATTTCCCTTAGGCATATAGCAAATGGACATTCGATCGATTTATGCATTGATTCATGCGCGAAATTCATGCGTTTTTATTCGTACAATTTACACTTATATAGTGAACATGTTCTAGGCATTTTGATGATACATGTCATTTTAATTTACATTATAGTGTATTAAATTCAGTTTTTAAAATTCATCACCAACTTATAGCATATGAGTTATAAATAATAATTTTGCAAAGTTTCGGGCAGTGTGATTTTTAGGTGCATTTATGTTTATAATTTTTCGAAAAAATACATTTGACACATCAATCACACTATATTGTATATACATGCCTTTCCATATCCTGAATTGCAATAGAGATGCATTATGTCGCATTAGATTTGTGCATGAAGCGCATGATTTGGTCTTCAATTTTAAAGTGACCTTATAGAAGTTACTGCATGCATATTTTAAATATTTTGATATATTATCACGTTTTGTATATTGGCATCAATCGCGTTATGTTTTCTCGCTGTTTATTATAATTTTGATGTTAACTACAATAACGTAATCGTATAGGATTCATAAAATAATGACCGTTCATTATTTTAATGAAAACAGTAAAATATAGGACGCTGTATAAAGATGTGAAAATGCATCACTCGCCTATTTATATGCAATATAAGCACAATCATTCAAGGAGCCCAGTAATTTCAATTTGAAAACATAGGCTTCGACTAAACCTGGCAGTAAACTGCGCACCTATTGTATTTAGCAATAGATTACAATGCTAATCTTACCACTCGATCTCCATAAAATAATAAGGCAGGTCACAGGGTTCGAGGCGATAACCATGCATGCAGTTTTTGGGCCAAGTCAAAAGGGTGGTTCGCTCGAACTGCACATTTCTTCCGAGTCATTTAGCTCGCAGTGAAAAACCGATAGGGTAGAAAAATCACTTTTCATTAATTATGGATGCCCTATACCGTTTAATAGCCACTGTAAATTTACCGAAAATTTATTCATCGCTGAAGGCTCGGTATCACTTTGGGATTTTTGGTGTGTAAGCAGATCGTTACGCTTTTCGTCAAGTTCATATATACTCTATATAGGCGTTTATGCGACAATTTGTTTGAGACAGAGGTCGGATAATGCATAGACCTCTGCTGCTCCACGACAACTTGCGGGAAAGGTGCCACCCTGCGTCAGGATGGTCCCTATGAAGAAAACAACTTTTTATCTCTTAATAACTGCCATATTTTGGTGGGCCCCTACTAATTGGTGAGCACGTGTTTCTAACTGACAGCCATTGTTATAGTTGTTATGGTAAATGAAGGCAAAATTAGTTAGACCTGCATGAGGTCTTTTATAAAACTATTAAAAATGTAGACCCTGTTTATATACTCAGGGTGGTTTATACCACTTTTTTAGTTCATTAATTGCTGGCTATAGTATACGCGGGTATGCAACAGAATCTGTTTGAAAAAATTTAGAAAATCCATGAGGAAAAAAGACCTTTCAACTCCTTAAAACGCCGGAAAGTTTTCCTAATAATTATATCGACTTAATATATTGCTGGTTAAAGTATCTTGAAAAATATACTTCGCAATGCACTTCACAGTATAGGAATATATACGGTTTATTTGATATAAAATATCGCGTGAAATATATTGTATATGTATATATAGGCAATTTTGCAAGCTTGCAATTGATAATACTAAGCGCATATATATTTGACTATGGTTGTAAAACTCTGGTAATTTTAATCACTTGGGCAGCTCATTAAATGTTTCCCATTTTAAAACAGATCTCCGTCATAAACAATGTATTTATCTTATACTGTACAGTTATTAAATGGAGAATGGCGAAATAGAGAAGTATTACTTATGACGCACTTAAATTTGGTAATCACCAATTAATGTGTATACGAGAACACCTAAATTCTATATGATTTGCAGTAACTTGTGACAGACGAAATTCCTGTAAAAAATCATTTATTCTCTGTGTCCATTCCGATATGCCAATATTATACAGTAAAAAGTTTTAAAATCGAAATCGTTTGATGAAAACAATAAAAGTTAAGCTATTTCAGGTAATATAATTCTATGTGTATATTTACATTTATTTTTGTCCTTTTCACGGCTTTATACCAACATCGTGTGTTTATCGTATGAAAAGAAATTTGTACTACTCATATATTAATTATCATCGCATTTGGTTAAAAATGAAAACGAGATTCGCTTTAGATATAACATTCTAAACAAAACTATAATACGTATTTTGGGAAAATGTACTGGGAACGAATGTCCCCCATCCACAACTAGCTCTTTAATGGTATATGTTTAAAAAATAAATTATGCGACACAATGAAAAATACTTTAAAAAAAAAATCTGATCATCATGTATAAATGAAGAAAAATGAAAAAAAAAAAAACGCAAACGAGAAGAGAATGCAAGATTAACTATACATTGATATGCACGTTTTGCTTTGCTGTATATCGTATTATCTATAATTTCTGCGAAAAAGATTTTATTTTAATAAGAACTTTAATTGATTCCAACTGAAGTTTTTCAAATAACTTTCCAATATAGAGCTGATTGTTAACATTTTGTCCAAAATTCGTTTTTCATTGAATTTTTTTTCTCTACAATTGACATTAATTTTGTTGAAATGGAAGTTATGCAGCATATATAAGCACGTATGCATTAGATCAAGCGTATATTTCAATCCATGCTGACCTGTCCCTATATAAAATCAGATGAAATAACGAACAAAAAACTACAACTAAGTTCATTCAAAACGTTTAAGAGCGAAGATTTTTCATCGAATAAATATCCGTGCAATGTATACAACCCTGCAATTGAAGGACTTTTATAAGAAAAAGGAGAATTTTGGTGCTTCTCAGCACTATATTTCACACAGCAAACAAATTCATTTAGCTATAATAGCGCCATGCTATGGCCTGACCCTGCATTGTAAATTTACGTAAATCAAGATTTGTGAAAAAATGAATGAGAAAAAATAACCGCTCAAATATAAATGTTCGTGGAGGAGAGTGAAAGCTTTCCCGGCAATTATAAGTTAGAAATGAAATAAAAATGACTTAGCGCAACAATATATATGTTATCACTAGGCTATAACAGAAACAAGGGCAAATTGTTGGTAATTTTTTACAAATAACCAACTTGTATGTATGCGAAATGGACTGACTGTTATTTGGTTCGAACTTTTGATTTGATGTGGCTATAATTGAAGAGTTTTACTAAAACGCAACTGTTCGAAAACTGTTTTCGATGAAATAGTATGGTAGTTCGAAATTGGGCGATTATACAATATATATTTAATGCGCATGATTGAGGCAAACTGATGATAAAGTGTTAGCTAGACACACTCTTGGAAACGAATCGTAAAGACAGCAATTCAAAATAAAAGTTAAAGATCCAAACATAAGGTGGTTAAAGTATACATACACTTGAACATGTTTTGGATCGTGGTCAATCAAAAAGGTTTTCTATTTCAATAAATAGTTTTCCATTTTGAAATATTTTAAGACTAGGTTTATCTTGATATTATTACTTCGTACCGAATTCAATTGACTAATTTTAACAAACGACTTAGCCGAAAATCCCCAATTATCTTCGCTATTCGAGTGACACTTTATTAACATTATTAACAATAAAGTATCATTATTGTTTTTTTACAAAAAACTTTTTTCAAAGTTGGTCAGAAGTTTTATTTAACTGGTCTCCTTTAAGGTTTTAAATGGTTTTCCACAATCAACATGCAGATATCAAATCACTTCAAATTGGCACCAAATCATACCAAGTCGCTTAATTAAAACAAAAAAATAATTGAAAATAACTGACGATCTTGACCATCCACATCAAAGACCATCGTATTTTTCAACATCGATGCACAAACCCACTTCTTCCGCTTACATATACATTATGTATTTTTAATATATTTCTTTATAATATATATTTTTTGGTTATTTTGATAAAACATAAAATAATAAAAACTTGCTTAAACACTATGTATACTATATATACAACTGCGTCGAACTCTGTCCAAACCGATGTTCGTATAATAAAACTTGCCCTTACGGAAATTGCACTCAATAAAAACATATATACATGATATTATGTAATACGATTTATATTTTTGAAAATTTTAGGCATGCATGGTTGTATATAGACATGTCACTTATTAATAATTTCAAGGCTGCCAAACTTTCTCGTGAGTGCTTCACGGTAAACGATATATACTTTAATTTTGAGGTGTCCGAACAAAACTTCCAGTTTGCATGAAAATAAAATGTTACAAACATGTGAAAACCTCTTCTGAGCACGCTTCACTCATCTTTTAGGAATATACATTTAAGAATTGAAATATATTTCGCAATTTATAATTTAATTAAACATGCATCTAGCATGATAACTTGCTGGAAACATTGTTTAACAAGTAAATTTGACTGTGGTTTTCTGTAAGGGTTTCTTAACACAAATGAGATGAGATAAAATGCAAATTTATATCTTTTGTATTTATTTATAAATATACTTTTATAAACGAGTCAAAGGTTGCAAATTGGATTACTTATAAAACCTAGTAAAGCCAAAGCATAAACTTGACATGTTACAATTATCCTTTAAAATGACTGGAATAATTCGATCACATTTTCAAAATGGTGATTTTGCGCGTTATTAACTTTGATTTCGGGTATGCCGTTAGGGCCTTTTAAATTGAAATTCATGTATTTTTCAAACTGAAAATTCAATTTGAAATTGCATTAAATTTGTATTTGAAGAAATGTATTTGAAGAAAAAAATAGGTTTACCAAAACACGCGTTTAAACGTGAATGCGAAATTTAGAAGAATCCTATATATAATTTAGAAAAAGCCTATATAATCGGGATAACATTTTAGCAAACGGCGCATATTTTCACAAATATCAGGACATTTTATCCGTCATAGGGCCATTTGCAAAAATATGCGCATAAATCAAGTTTAATTTATGGCAAGATGGCAACCCTGGACACTTTTGACTCGTATACTAGTAATTCTTTAGCTATGAATAAATTTTACAAAAAACATGTCAGAAACACAAATTTGTTGGCTATAGTTTAAAAAAGCGTTTTACCAAATTACGACGGTGTCAATACGATGGTGAAAAATGTAGAAATTTAGAAAACATGTTCAGAAGCATTTCTCCCACCATTTTCACACGCCTGCATGCAGCATGGACGAACTTTCCGTCTAGGGCCGCAACACCCAAAACGTGGTCGGAGGTTCACTCCGCACATTTTTGTTTTTTTTCCGAAAGGGCAAGCACGCATCGGTCATCGGCCGGACAGAGTCGCGCGGAGCCGTGGCACGGTGACCGCGGATGAGTTTTAAAAACGAAAATTCAACAACGAACATAAAATGTCATGACCAGAAACTGGTTTTGTTTCTAGATTTTGTAGGAGCGCGCGTGCGGTTGCCGAGCTGTCCAGTAGGTACCGGTCAACCGCATGGCTTTAGAGTCTCTACATGGCTTGTCCAGTCTTGGCGAGGAGGCGAGAGAGCGCTCGGGCCATGGCTTTGGGTACCTACTGGTCAGCAGGCTGGTCGCGCGGAGTCAGTGGGCTGCCAACGACTGGGCAATGGGATGATGGGCCATGAGGTTGTTGGATGACGACATCATCGGAGGACTGTGCGAATGCATGGGACTGGCATGCATTAAGAGTTGGTGTCCCCCGACGTGCGCCATGTGCTGCCCCCCATGCTCGTGCATCAGGCCAAGCTCGCCATTAGGATTAGGGTTAAGAGTACCTGGTGGCGTCATGCGCTTCTCCTTCTGCCTCCTGTTGCAGAACCACACTCGGACCACTTCCTTTTCCAGCTGTAAACTATCCGCTAGCGAGGTGATCTCCTGGGCCGACGGTTTGGGCTGCTTGTGGAAGTGGCTCTCCAGGGCCCCTTTCACGGTCACTTCGATGCTGGTGCGCTTCTTGCGCTTGCGCCCCTGCGCCGCGATCTTGTCGATGGACGTGGGCGAGCCGGTGGTGCTGTCCGCCTCCTCCAGCCACTTTTGCAACAGGGGCTTCAGTTTGCACATGTTCTTGAAACTCAACTGTAACGCCTCGAAACGGCAGATGGTCGTCTGACTGAACACGTTGCCGTACAGGGTGCCCAGGGCCAGGCCCACGTCGGCCTGCGTGAAGCCCAACTTAATCCGGCGCTGTTTGAACTGTTTGGCGAACTGTTCCAGATCGTCCGAGGTGGGGGTGTCGTCCTCGCCGCTCTCGTGGTGCTCCGTGGTCGCCGGCGACTCGTTGTGCAGGTCCCTGAGCGACGGGTGCATGGGACCCCCCGGGGGGCCGCCGCCCAGCATGCCGTTCATGCTGTTGTAGTGGTGCAAGGGCGACGAGCCGTTGGACGACATGGGCAGGTGGTGACCGGAAGACACCGGCGTGTGCCAACCGCCGTGATGCGGGGTCATGTGCTGCGGCGGCCGGTGGTGCAGGGTCCCCGGGTGGACGTCACTTTGGGGGGGTTTTATATCCTGGGAGTGGAGCACCGGCCCGTGGCCCGCCATGGGCGCCCAGTGGCCGGCATCCCCGCCGTGGCTCAGGCTGGCCCACGGATTGTGGCTGAGCGGATGGCCGTTCGGCCCTTGGTGTTGGGGCGGCATGTACTTGAGCTCCTGCTCGCGGCTCGAGTACCCAGCCTGCGAGTTGGCGACCTGCATACTGGTCGTGTCTGACGGTGCGCTGCTTCTGGAAGACGCTATACTTGTGCCGATGTACGGGTTTGACGCCGTGGTAGCCATGCAATTGGGAAGTAATTGCCCGATCTGACTCGCAAAACTCGCCAGGATCCGCTAATGGCTCGCTCGCGCCCGACCCAACGACTGCCACGGCGACGACCACGCGACGCCTCATTGGTCCGTCCCACGCCACGCTCCGCCCCCCAAGAGCGAACCGGACGTCCATTGGTCGGAAGTCGACGCCCGCTCCGCACCAGGCGTGAGTGCTCGAGCAGCGGATGCGCGGCTGCGCGACCCAACGCCGCTGAAGGTTATTCTCCGCAGCGCCGTGCAACGAGCCGGTCGAAGCCAGAACAGGCTTTTTTGGTGGCGGGAAGCGCTACCCCCTAGGGGGAGCCACCTTCGCCTTTGATGGGGGGCGCACGATGGCCGAAAGTGCGCGTTTTATTTCCTTTTCACCGGCTTTTTTTATTCTTTTCGACTGGCGTCCAGACGAATTGTTGACCGTGAGGGATTGGCGAGGGGAGGCTGGGGTCCGAGCGTGAACTTCCTAGACCTAGGGTGACGATGACCACTGCCCCCATTCACGCCATGCCTAGCTTCACCCCGTGAAAGTGTTGCGGCTGCGCCTGAAGCAGAAGACGCTGTCTGCTCCGTGCGAGCTCTCCGGGGATGATGTTTACAATGGCGGACAAAAAAAAAATTGTAGGGCTCGTTATGAGTCCACTTTGAAATTGTCTTTGACGTGTCTTGACTGATGTTCCATATCGGTGCAAAAGTAATATTTTTGGTTAATTAAGTTAATGCATTTGGTCATCCCTGTTGCCCCTTTTAAGATTTGTGACATGGCCTTGTTTGCTCGAGCCGTATCTACGAATTGAGCACCAGCGTATTCGATGGGACGTAATGACTTGGATCTACAAATTTATCGTCATATAGACGATAACATTTATTATGGCAAGTTTATGACACGATTCATGATTGGCATCCATGTACTTGGTAAAAAGTTCATTTAGCCACCATCGGCATATAGGTTAATGGCAAATGGAATTGCCACTAATGGTGTGCCATCTAGTGTCGTGAAACGAAAGGCTGCATGGATGATGGCTCTTGCAGCGGGGTTGGGGTTTGACGCTGCGCCATCTAGTGTGTTGATGCGAAAACAGAAGATTTGCTTCAGCTGCAGCCTGTACCAATGAATCGTATTTGGATTTGCATTGTGATAACATTGTTCATATTGGTACGCGACTTTATCCCTGTAGTAAAAACGAATTTGAATTGTTGCACCCATTTCGCAAAAAAATAATTGTGCACGGCATTTCCATCTCTGCAACATTTGATAAATAGCCTGCAAAACACAGTATTTATCAACATTTAGTGAGGAACAATCCGTGTATTAAATATTTGTTGTTGTTGTTTCTTGGCGAAATATTTTTTTTTCAATTATACTTTTAATTGAACAAAAAATATATCGTCATTCTCATCGTAATATAAGTTTATTACATACAAGTCAACTTTTATTTGTTCAGTGGCGTGTTTAAACCGTGTATCAGTATACTTTTGAGGCTTTTTGTACATCGTCGCTTTTGATGAGAAGGAATAGAAAAATAAACGGTGTAATGGGAATTGTCGAGTTCATAAAACGTGGGCTCTTGATTCAGCCGACAAAACTTGTTTTGTTTTTATGCACGTATGTAAATTAAGCAACATTTGATTAAAGTTCATGTGTATACACCGCAATAATAGAATTTGATTATTTGTATTTCTTTCATCATGACGATCAGAATTCTGCTGCATGAATTGATGAAAGCAATTAAAGGCGGTGCAATCATTAATTTGTGAAGGCAGATGAGGGCAGAGTGGAGCTAATTGCTGATTTTGTTTCATTTCATGGGGCTGTGTGTATTTGCTGTCCTTAAAGCTCATCCTCAACCCCCCTAGTTCGATTTTCTCAGGCTCGTTTTCATCGATGCGAGACTGGTAATGGTCTATCAACGGCGAAATTGCACGATTTATTGAAGCTCTTAATGGAAATGTTTGCTTGTCCCTTTCTTATTGTAATAGACACTTATGGTTGAGCAGTTTATTTTAGGCCCGAAAGCAATTCTATCAAATTGATCCTGCTCACCTTATAAAAAGCATCAGCTCGGCATTCGCTTAGGTACGCCAGCACGTATATATATACTGCTGAGTGGGATTAATTACATTGAGTTCAATGATTATTATCACCTCTAAGCCCGTCATCATGACTTTTTTGGCAAAGACTCTGTTATAATTTTATCAAAGACAATTGATTGATTTTCATATATGCAGTTTTGAATTTAATTTTTCTTCCTAGGCGATATAATTGAATCGCCTGCTCTGACAACCTTATTGGAAAATGTCAGCGGCGTATAAGAAAGAGCTCTCTGGGGTACGAGTTCCCCATATGCTCATTACTATTTTTATACAAAAAAGCGTACTCAAAATGAGTGATCATGGGGATGGACGATGCAGAAGGGGAGGCTGCCGAGCACCCCTTCGATAACGAAAATTCGCAGGCACAGAAAATTGTCCTTTACCCTTCATTTCGATTACAATATCACCTCTGGTGTTGGGCTGTGTCGTATAGAAATGAATTTTTCTTGGTCTTGGCGGTTTTTCTCATGAAATGCAAAGAAAATGCTGTTTCTTGGAAGTAACACTGTCACTCGATTTCTTTTAAAACTGGTCGTTTTATTCTCGAACTCGAGTCTTGTGTATAGAACAAATGCATAGTTTGTTGCATGTACAGTATATTACACAGTATATGATAAAATTGAAGCAAAATTTTCCTAGGGTCATTTCGAATGGTCTGACTATTGTTTCAATTAACGCGCAAGTTTTCTTTCGCTGCATGGTGCGCGTTTATGCAGTTTAAAATGTCCAAACTTACCCCAAATTTGTTTTTGGAACGAAATTATGTCGTTTTTGCGAGATTATTACATAGTATGGCATTAGGTAACGAGTGTCCACGTGACACTTCAATGCCCGCGGTATATAGTAAGTGAAAATTCCTGTGAATAATCGGAAAAAAATTTCCAGTCATATTTTGTCATTTTTCCTCATTTCGTTGCGATGCCCAATCCATGGAGGGCCAAACGGTTCCCTCCTCTCCGAAAGCGTTGCATTTCTGTTGCCTTTTCTATTGATCCGTATTACGAATGTGTGCGCTATTTTGCATGAGGTTATAAAGATGCCATTGCAAACAGCGCCGAAATGCTGAATTCGGTTGTTGGAGCAGCCTAAGGATAAAATAGCATTACCTCTGCCTATCACTGACTTGACTAGGCTCCTCAAATGATATTATGCTCGATAATTGAACTGAGGTCTCGGCAGCACGTCAAAGAGGGACTATCCCTAATATGATTATTGATCTTGGTTATAGGCCAAGTGGGATTTCACTGAAGGCCCATAAGAGAAATATACATAAAGGGGATGGAAGCGTGAAACTAAGGCGCGCAATTGCTTCGCCACCGAGCCACAGACAAATGAAAATGCTATATATGAAAACCTACGTCGATTAATCTATTGGACGAACTTGTAAAAAAAAATCGCTTAATTTAGTTTTCGTCATTTTGCAGAATTGTTTTTTTTTCTTTCCCTCTCTCTCTTTTCTGCTTCGTCTTATCCGATATACTTTCTGCAATTTTACGGAAAGGTGGAGGTGTGAGGCAACGCTGCAAAGCTTCAATCACAGCGTGGATATTGATTTGTACTGCACGTTTATAAAATTGAGATCCTAATATTTGAAAGCACATATTGCATCAATGTGTACAATGAGCAGCGAGAGTCGTTCGTGCGCCACCTAACGAGCGCGCGAGAAAACATACTGCACATTAGTTCAATTCCATTGAAGCTTGTTTATTGAGAAGATTTAACTTTTTCACCGGAAAATGTTTTCCCCCCTTCTTCCCTGCATGAAATTTACCTGGAAATTCATTGTTACTAATCTCACTAAAATCCCAATATTACAATAATAGGGGTACTCGGATTGAGGCTTTATGAATGGCACTTTTGGCAGTCGTATAATATCACGTGTGCGAAATCGGCACTCTTAATTGGTAAAAATTCACTCATGTTTTAAAATCCGATTAATGCATTTTTTTTTCACACGTGACTTCACGAACGTCAAAAGTGCCATTCGTAAAGCTAGCTACTTGAGACACTTTGGTACTTATACCCATTTGAGAAAATATATATTGATGAAAGGAAATATATTTTTTAACGTTGGCCACAGTTATCAAATGTTGTCTCATTGGTGTGACTTGGCGTTATGTAATTTTTTCATAGGCTTCTTAAACATAAGGTAGGCTACTTTTGTTTTGTCATGGGATACAGTATCGTCAATAGTAGCATTTTATGAAAATATGATGTTTGACAAATCCAGTAGTCAACCTGACTGTTGGCAGCGTGTATGGCCGTTGTCCGTGAACATTTTTTCGGGAAATATATCAGGTTTAAAACATAGTGTATCACCGCAGAAATATAGCCCTCGATCCTCCGCAGATAACGCTTGTCATTTTCTTAGTCTTTCTCTTGGCACCTTTTGGGGCTACCAATCATAAATTGTAACGTATAAATGCGAGCTTATCGTTAATAATCGAAATTTTTTTGGAAAATGGAGTCGAAAAGAGAACCAAACTGGAGACGCCTGACAACGGACAGCGCCAGATACTTATCTGTCGTTGTTTATAACTTTGAAAATGTGGAGGTTTCGTAAATATTAACATGTTGCCCTGCTGCAGTATATAATTTAATACGCTACCGTGGATTTATTTCTATCAAAATGTTCCCGTTACTCGACTCGAGAGCTTCCTACAAATGTCTCCGATAAATATTTTCATTTTTTTTTTCATTCCTCTTTGTTAGTACGATGATCCGAGACACGTTGATGTAAGACCCAGTCAGTATATAACTGGTATTTTTTGTTGAGTTTTTATTTTTCACGCGTAATTCATAACCAAACAAAACTTTGGCATTTCGTTTTGGTTGTAGAGGTTGCACTTTTCCACACGAAACAATGGACTTAAACGGCGAAGCTTTTCCATTGTTTGTAAAATTCTAAGCTGATATCTTTTAATCTGCCAATTTCGGCTGTTTCCCATTATCTCGATGGGCTCTAATAAGCCATATATATCTTAGATGGACTTAGATGAAATAGCTCCTAATTCGCACTCATTTGTGCCATCTAAGTACGTTTATCCCGTTGAAATGCCAACACTGGTGTTTCCGACAAATTTTTTAACTCTGCTCTTTTTGCTTCTGATCCACCTCGGAGCAGACTTTGGATCCGATTTTCCTAGCAGCCACCTGCAAGCAACTGCCAGAGGAATTAAGAAACTTAGTTTTTATTGGCATTAAGGGGATCGAAGTGATTTCCTAATCCGAAGAACGCCATAAATACGCGTTACTTTCATTTCTCCTGCACGCTCTGCCTCTTCTGTAGACCCCCTCGGAGGGTTTATTTAGCTTTTGATGGGAGTTATCAATTATTAATCGAACCACAGACCGTTACGACCAATCTCCAGCGTTGTATTCTATACACTTGCTCGCAAAAAAACAACCCAGTGAAGCAACTTAACATTCAAATTTGATTTTAATTACGCTCGGAGATTTTAATTATGGAGAGACAAACCCCCGCTTCGGAAATGACATAACTCGAGTCTTTTTTTTAAAATTTTGAGATGAAGCAAGTTTTAAAATTTTATACGTTGAATTAACCATGGAGAAGTAAAGGGGCATTAATACTGCCATTTAACCTGAGCTCTGATAAACTAAGATTGCCGCATTCCATTAATTTCGCTCGAAGTAACACCGCCTTAAACCGGAGAATTATAATTTGTGAATAAAATTTGAATAATCACAAACAAGTTACTGCATGTAACAAACTTCGTGATCATATACGAAGGTATTTATCTAGCCATTTTATCAAATACTTTTGTCTAACGTGAGAAATTCTAGACGGTGTACTAACATGGCATAGAAGCATACTGTATCTATGACCAAAGTTGAACATTGTTTTTCTGAAGTAAACCCAAATTTCAATTCCAACAAAAGTGTGGCAAATGCTTACACCCAATATCAATGAAATGGGTGTTTAACCCATTTCATCGATATTTACATTTTTTGTGACAATTTTAATACCTCCTCACGATTGCGCTGCCTTTAACAAAAACATTTCGGTGAAATCGAATGCATGTTGAATTTTGCAAATGTTGATAATTTTTTCCCCTTGAGAGCATGAAAAGTAAATTGACATTAAATTCGTTTCAATGCAAGTGGCATTTGAAAATCGCTTTATTTCATTCATGGTGCATTACAAAGATTTTATTGTTTATAAAATTCAAATCACATTTAATTTGAAATGTGGAACTTTGTGCATTGATGCAATCTTACGACATATTTGAATGATTTTCTCCAAATTATATGAGGTTATAGGTGTTTTCTTCTATCGATTGATATATGATAGTAAGTTTTTCATGTCTTCACGTCTTCCATCGTCGGACACGCCATCTGGCGAGAAGATTCACACCCTTTTTTTCATTGTTTCGTTTTCAACATCAGTTTCCCCGTTGCGAGGAAGCCCCTTGATATATCTAGCAGCAAAATAAACTATATTTATGGCATATCCTCTCATTGCTATTCAAAAATTGTCCCATAAGTTACGGCCTTCTTGTGGATTCATCTTCCTTTCTGTGTGTGACAAACATAAATGCTGTTTTATGAGGAAGTGCGCGTAAACCCTATGCTTTTTTCCTGTTCATTATTTTGTTTTCTAAACGGGGTGCCTGCAACGTCTCTCAGCTCGTATAGTGCTTATATATCGCACACATCGTGTTTATCAATGCAAACCGTCATTAATTTTATTGCTTAATTATAATTTACGATGTTTTACTGTATCATAATTAGACTACTATTTTGTATGATTTTGTGAAAGCAAGATGTCGAATAGCGTTATTAAAGTGAATAAGATCAACCAGCCTGTTTTATACCCCTGCATTTTCATTACTAATTCTGTGAAGCAGAAGAAAACAAATGTGATACACATTTATAACCTAGGCCTATATCTGGATGAAAAATCAGGTCAGGCGCGATAATGGTAATGTTTCGAACTGTTAGTTCGCACCTTGCAGGACTAACGCAACACCTGTATATACAGTATAAATGTATCCGAAAGTACGAAGTTTTCATTTGTGTCCAAACATTTTTTAAAGCTTATTATGAACTAAAAACTGATATTTGAGGTTGTCAGTGTCACTTTGATGTATTATTTTCTTCTTTTAAATTCGTGTATGTAATCTTTGTCATATTGAAAAATGCTTGCTAACCATTGCAACACAAGTTCTTTTAAATGGAAGTTAATGATGATATGCAGTTTTGAAATTTAAATGAACAAATGTGAGAAACTTCAAACGCAGATCTCATAACATGTACATGCACACTTCTCTGCACTTAGTCTATACAATGTGTACAGTGAAACCTTATTCGACTGTATACACTTAACATTTTAAAATTAAAATACCAAAGTTGATGAAGAGCTGTAGGCTTTGGATACTGAACCTTTAATTTGCACTTGGAAATACTTGTCTGTTGAATTTACGTATAGCATCGTTCTAATGGTGCCTTCACGCAGGGGAAACTAAACCAACATTGACTTTGAAAAAAAATATAACGTACACCATAGTTTCTCAAAACCATTAAACGGTGGACAGACGCCTATATTATTACACGGGCAAATAGTGCGGTTTTCTTATTGATTTTGATGCGCGCATATACTGTATATGCAAGTATGAAAATTTGATCCTGTTTTTGTCAAGGTAAAAAAAACTCGTTTTTTTCCTTAAAAATGGCAAAAAAGAGAAATGGCTATCGATTTTACTTTACATCACCCCAACCAAAGCACGGTGATGGTGTTTTTTCTACTTCTTGTGATGGCAGTTTTTATTTCAGGGGGAATTCTGTGCATATCTAGCTACTTTGCCAATCGATCTATGCCAATTGCGAAATGGCTGAAAAGTGTCCCGATGTCGTGGGGAAAGGGAAAATCTGCTGCTGGCAAGGAAATTTACTGCCACATAGACCACTTCCATATATTTAAACTACGTTGGAATCTGCTAGTACACCCAATATACAATTCGTGTACTCCTTTATCATTCACTTCGGGTAGATATTTGGAAAAACACAACAGATAAATTATTTCATCGGTGAATTTGGCTTCGGATCATTTTATTGCCATTATGCATGCATGCAGAATTATTTCAAAGAAACGAGAGTTGTTTCGTCTTAGCTAAAACCTTCGATGTGAGATTTGGGCATGTTCAACCTGCAAAATCACATACACTCGTGTGTATACGCTATGACTCACAAAAACGATGCAAATTCTAGGCATGTTTATTCCAGATGTACAACTTGTAAACATGAGCATTTGTTGATATGTTCACGTGACTCGAGAGCATAACAATAGCTTGTTGGAGTTCATTTATTCTAACAATTTACTTGAAAATGTGTTGTGGAAATATAAATTCTGAAGGTTAGCACTATAGTATGTTTAATTAAATTACCCATTTTTTGGAACAATGTACCTTTTTTGTTTTATAAAATTATTATCTTGGCCAGTTTTGTAGTGCAAAATTTTAAGGCATGGTAATTCAATGTTACTAGCATTTATATATGCCTGTAAATGCACTGTATAAAAATAAGATATTATGGAAATTTTTCTTAGATTTTATTTTATTTTAAATATACACGTGTTGCCTAAGCACGAAATGCCTTTGCCGGAAATGAAGTCAATTATCGAAAACTTTCCTGTTCCGTGATGTTTTTATATAAAGCCATTCTTTCTGATCTGGATTGTCAAGTAGACGGCATGATGGCGTTAGTCGTCTTATTGAAATAAAAATTGGCAGAATACGTTAAAGCAAGAAATAATATTTTTATATAAATAAATGGCCGCCAAGGAATTTCTGCGCTAATTTCAACATTAGCTGGCGCTAAAATAGCCGTGTATAGCTTAATAAAGCAATCAATATTCCGATGACCATAATAAGTATGCATAGCAGCTGCTAATCGCTATTTACGAGAAAAATGTCTGCAAACATTTTATCTTCTAAAAGCGTAAAGTTTACTTTGCTGTGTGTTATTATAATGCAAATGGTATTCTGTTTTTCTGTCCAATTTGCAAATTAAATGCATCACGGATCACAGGGAAGCAATTTGTTTTTCCGAACTGACCACAACCACCGAATGACCATGCAGTGTTATTCTTTTCATCTTTCAATGCATTTAAATGCTAGAACGTTGTATACTCAGGATACAATATTAGCATTAATGGAAATGTCCCACCGTTGTTTATTGTTGTAATGGCAGGTATACATGCAATAAAAACACAAATTTGAAAGTTTAATGCCCCGCAGAGTTACGTGGTCTAAGCCAGGCTTTCTGATGTTAGATTAGCATAGATTACAATTGCAGAAAGTTCTGCTAGAAAACAATTTAAGATTAAGCAAGTTTAATTTCATTTCTATTCTTAAACTACGTAAAATAACGTTGCATGGTAAGCAATAATCCTTTCGATAATATTTATTCTTATATAGTATAGAGATTATAGTTTATCTTGGTCGAAGACGAAAGGAATCTAGGGTGCCCATTACAAGCTATCTTTAAACTATGTTGTTTATGGTGTGAGGAAAGTCGAACTCAAAACATATTTAGTAGGTCCTATAGTTTAATTATTTCCATTACATTTAATATATCATAAAAATACGTATTTTTACAAACTGGATTAATAGAAAATCATGCGTGATAAGCCATGTGTCGACAGATATTAAAACTAATCTGATAAATCAGATTAAAAATTATTTTAGAGTTACTGTATTTTTAATATTACTTTTAATATTTTATTATATTTTATTTGACTCAAAAGATAAATGTTTGTATTTTTTACCTAACATCCTACTGGATTGTGTTGTTCGGGATTTTGCTATACAGATGAAAATCATCTCCTGTTCCAGTGAATTTAACATAAATCATATTTATGTATATATTTCATATCAAAATTGATTTAATAATCTTAGTTCAGTAACCTTTAAATTTGTTCATGGCAGCTAGCTGCAATTTTTTTTTAATATTAGATTTTATTAATATTTGTTAATTTTTAGAGCATTTCTGCATACTTTAAAAATAATCGATTCAGTTTCTCAGCTCTTCCTGTTCTGTTTTTCTATTACAAGAATATAATAACTCATACATTTATAAAAAAAATTGAATAATGTCATCTCCAAATGTTGCTCTCACACGAAACCTTTCTGTCAACCAAAGGTAAAAACTCAACAGGTATCTTATAAGGCTTTCTAGAATTGCATAGGAACTTGATTTGCGACGAAAGAATAGAATACCCATTCGAAATTTAAATTTTGAAGCAGTGGTGTCATAACTATATATGCAAAATCCGCTAGGATGCTTCGTATTTCTTCGTCATCCGATTTTTACCGTAAATTAAACTCGAATCAGTTCATGTGTATGCATTAGCTGAATGCGTGCAAAATTTTATATCTTCACTCATTCACGCTTTGTCGATTTTTATGCTCTTTCTAGCAATACACGGTTGCGAGCACAATTGCTTTTCACAAACTATTTGATCTTTCAAAGGGTGGAAATGCAGCATTTTATTTTCCGAACCTGCTCGATATATGCAGCATACTGTAAGCCATGTATAAACTGGTCGGTAATAAATTTGTATTTTGAGGCAGCAATGTTCTCAAAAATGCAAATACTTTGTGTCGGCGCCATTAACACATGAGAAACGCCTCCTTTTATGTATGGCCACTTCGATTAAAACAACGTTGGGTTATTTCTCATCACGGGCATTGTTTATTGTTTGTTTCACGAAATTACCGATAATCAACAGGATAATTATCCAAATGGAAAAAAATATACATGTAATATCCTTTTTTTAAATATACCGGTATCAATAATGCTGTATTTTAAAAAAGGAATTCTCTATATTCAAAAAATGCAGGTTCTTAAAAGGTTCAACGGCAGAAATCCGCCATTTTCTTTCTTAAAGATGCTTAAAAGACCTCAACTAAAGATGGGGCCGCATTATCATTATTGACCTTCAAGAAAAGGTTCTTCGAAGAACCTAAAAAGGTGTCCTGTAGCATTTCTTCCATTTTCTTCACCATGATGTAAAAAAGGAAGGAAGCGCTACAGGTCCATTTTGTATATCTTAATATAACTACTGTAGTATATACAGAAGTTGAGTGTTTATGTAGTTTATGGTTTTATTATAAATTAAGTACAAGTGTACTTGTATATGTTTAGGTAAACGTATTTGTATATATACAATATGTGTTTAATTGTTACATACGTGAACTTTTTATAAAAGGTAACACAAAAGCCTGTAACTGTTATAATAGACGTAAATTTTAAAATAATCTTACAAATAACTCCATTCGCACACCGTGCACAGTTTAATGAAAAATATATTTATGAAAATAATTAACATAAACATGCATTTTGTTGCCTGTCTACCGATTATTTAAATCACATGGACTTCTAATATATTGCATTCTGAAAACTTTAAGGAAAGAATTATTCCTTGCCTTGTTCTCTACAATATCCTATTTTCACTTGCATAGTCTTGGTATTGCATGCGGTTTGCAATTGTTAACTTTTTTAAAACAACCCTAGAGAAATCTGGCGTCAAGATAGGTTTATAATCACAATACCCTCCATAACAAAAGTAAGCTTGGTGTCAGGGTGCCATGGTGATCTTTTTTTCACAGTGAATAACTTGCACACTCAGCAAATGCAGAATGTTTAATTCATATATCAACCTTTCGTTTGATAGGAGACCTTTACGTTGGGGGAAAATGTTCTGCTCGTGCATAATAAGACTAAAATTAAGATGTTGTGAGTTTACCTGTAGCGTTTTGTAACACGCGTGTTTCGTTGCCAAGAAATAGTTTGGCAAAACACCTTCGGGAGCCTCGTGCTCTAAGCTGTTTTCATTGCTTCCACGTGACATTACGCATAAAAATAAAGTTAGCCCATTATTTCACGGTGATGTTCAACATTTCAACCCCAAATGACTCGTTTCAGACATTCGAGCTGAAGTCCGCTTCCTATGTTAAATTTCGCTTCAACCCTAGTTTTCAAAAATTTCAACAACTAAAAAGTTTTATTTCGTTTTTATTCTTTGTCATCTTGAGAAACCCAAAATCTTCCTGCTTTTCTGCTTTAAACGCGCTTATCACAAACTGTCACCTATAAGGGGCTAATATGTAGGCAGAGGGCTATGAACTGGATCAAATTTCAATTCGCAATTTTGCTTAAAATACTAAATGTTTAATTATTACAGTAAGTGATGATAACTTATATAATTTTGTAAACATTTTTTTTAAGTTTTTGCTTTTTAATTACGAAACTGTACATTCTAATAGTATGGAGTGTAGACTCCTAAATTGCATGGAATTATAGCTTGATGACCTATAAGTATATTTTCATGCATTTCTCACATCTGATTCAATATATTTGATGTAAACAACACGCTCTAGTACATTATTTCATTTGATCCAACATTTCATACTTCGCAACATTAAATATTTAAATGTAGACAAGAATTCATTCTCAGGTTGCAGCCACGAAAATCGTGCAGTGTTTTTCT
This sequence comes from Megaphyllum sjaelandicum, assembly GCA_034698745.1. Classification (NCBI taxonomy): domain Eukaryota; kingdom Metazoa; phylum Arthropoda; class Diplopoda; order Julida; family Julidae; genus Megaphyllum; species Megaphyllum sjaelandicum. The sequence continues at coordinate 21,163 of JAQGBX010000181.1, forward strand.
TATCTACAATTTAAACATTCCTTAGTGACTATAGAATCTGTCTAGTATAAACTCGTATTTTTGTCCATTTTCTATTAAAGATCGATATGCTAATTATTTGGAAGGAGTTTAATCAAGAGCTTGAATCAAGAACTTCGTTAGAGCAAAAATAGTCGCTGTTCAATCGTTTCCAAAGTAATAAAGGAGTTCAAGTTGCAAAGATGGGAAAATGAACTAGCAACCTAAATCATGAAACCAGATTTGCAGACATGACATAACACGGACTGAAACAATAAAAATCGTGCACCCACCCTTCAACATCCCTCAAGAAGATGTATCGAGAGAAATTTCGACGCAGCATACTAAGTTGCATTGGTCAGCTGACAAATACCTCGGCTCGCGTTGGGTTTATCTTAATTAAAAGTCGAACGTGGCAAAATAATGTCCTGTCTATGAGGGTGATCGCCATCTTGAATTTCAATGTTTGTTTTTGAGGAAATGAATTATACAGCATGCACTCACCCGATTCAAATATAAAAAAGTGTGTAAAGGCTCGTTGTATACAGCAGCGAGTATTTTAAGCAAAATTACGAATTGAAATTTGATCCTGTTCATAGCCCTCTGCCATTACATATTAGCCCCTTAGGTGACAGTTTGTGATAGGAGCGTATAAAGCAGAAAAGCAGGAAGATTTTGGAGCTTTGACGGGTGGCGGAGCCACAACCCATATGGCGATTGATTGCGTGCAATAACTTCTAATCCAAATCATACCCCGAAGCAGTTTAATGGCCGACGGAGTCATGACCCATGTAAAACACGTTTGTCAATGCTGAATTAAAATGAAAAATCAATAAATCTTGACGAAGGTGCCCGGACCTTTAGAAAAATGGTCGAAGGATCTTTGGACTCGCTTAAAAAAAAGCATCGGCTCGCTCGAATTGTTAAAATCAGCGCGATAACAAACTTCTAAGATAAGACTTAATTAAATGGAAATAAATAAAAAAATCATGTAATTTTTTTTATAAATGTTAAGTTTGGTAATTGATAACTTAAAGTTTGTAACGACCTGATAATAACATTTGAAGGTGAAGAGAGCATATGCTTAGAAATGCAAATTCGTCCTACCAATTTGTACCAAGCTACTTATAGACATTATATAATGTGTATATACTGTATACATTGTACATTAACAGTATAGACGGTACCTGCATACGAGTATGGAATTGATGAAATTACCATTTGTAGCGATTCAATACATTTCACGGATGATGTACAAAATCAAACCCACCTATTGCTCAGCGCAAATGAAAATACAGTATACATTAAAGAAACAACTGAACAGTATACTGTATGTTACATCTGGACGATTTATTAGCGATGACAGTGAAAAATCAATCGCTGCAAACAGAATATGAAATTGAAAACTTATCTGGAATTTAAGCAAATGTGTTTTCTCTTTATTTTCAACTGCTGAGCATGAGAACAAGGTATTTTCGTAATGTACATGTATTTTGTTTTGAATGTAAAGGCATAAATGACAGTCAGTATAGGTTTAAAAGTTAATGACATTCATTAACGCACTGTGTCCAATGTTCATGATGATGATGATGAATTTTCCTCGAGTGGAAAGAAAGGACGAGACTTTGATCGTTATTTCTACAACCAGATTTTTAATTATAAAATACATGTAGAGTAGGTTATTAATGAAAATCTGGCCGAGGAATTAACGAAGTCTCGCCATTCCAGTCAGTATATTCGGTCAGTCCTAGACATTTTTTGCATAAAGCCACATGGACTGAACACTACCAGAATGCATATGCAATATATTTAATGAGCTGTTTGTACATGTGTAATTAACAAATGAAATACTACATTCTTTATTATCCAACAAATTAACTCCTAATTAACAAGTTTACTTGTAGTATTGCAAGGAAATTGCGGTACTTCTTAAAATTAATATCTTCACCTTTAATATGGATCAAGCTTGAATACTAATAAGATCAGTTTTAAAGTATGCTAATAAAAAAACTAATAAACTTGACCTATTTAAATAATATTATTTGATTAATTTTTTGCAGGGCATAACACACTTGAAAAAATGCTGTTGTGGATTGCATTGTGTTTCATAAAACGTTTATGACAGACTCGCAATTCCAACATTACGATTATGCAAAATGGTCCCATTAAGAGATAAATATATGTTAAGCTCCCTGCATAGGTTATTGGGTCTATATAGTTTTTTTAATTATTTCGCGAATGAATTGTTTACATATTTTGATTGTTTGTTTATTTAGCCATTTGGCCAATCGAACAGGTGTCATTAGAAATCGTAAATAACACTTATCTAAATTGTTACCATTGCTAGTTTAGCCGTTTTATCAAGCGAAATGTCCACATTTTTCTCTATCGAACTTTTTCATTGATTATACATTAAAGCTGCAGCCGAAAATGTACTACTATGTAAATTGAATGAATATTTTACCATTCATTAATGCTGTTTATTTAAGAATGGCAAACAATGATTGATAAGAAAACCTGCTAGTTTTAATCCGAAAGAAATACTTGCTAATTCTAATAGCCGTTCAATTCATTCTGCGCTTAATCAAACAGCGCTAGTAACATGGCAGAAATTTGTCCGATTAGTTTTTCATTATCCTCGACAAAACTGATCTGAAATAAAAAAATATGGATTTTTTTTAAAGAAAATCTGGGTTTTAAAAAGTCTGGAAAAACCTGATACTATGATAAAGTTAAGAAAATGTCAATAAAAGTTACGACAGGCGAGGGATTAAAGATTTTATCGTGCTTTTGTTTTCAATGTTTACTGAGGGCTAAAAATAAGGCATTGAATTTGAAACTCAGTGAAATAAAACTTGAAACAAACACCTGAAAAGGTGCGACAAAATTATCATTGCATTCATAACCTCTGTATAGCTTACGCAAAGACCATTGTAATCCGATTGTTACAGTAGACTCGTGTTTTGACGCACCTCCTATTTACGAAAGCATGCAAAATTGTACGAATTATTGCGTAGTTGCTTCTGAAATAGATCCCATACATCTAATGTTAATTTTCGCTCCTGGCTGCAAACTAAAATTGCACATTTTTTCTGTTAATACGAAAGAAATACTTGCTAATTCTAAGTTTACATGAGCGGGGTACGAATAAAAATATGCCTCCACAACCAAAATCAACACTACTCAAAAAGGATTTGGTTAAACTGTCCTGTGTGCTGCGTACATTTCTATGAAAACGTGTTTGCGTTGTTAGTAATTTTTGTGAAGCCTCAAACAAATAAGTGAATGCAGATTGCAGTTTTAGGTGTTTTTTTTTTTAAATGTCATTCCATTAAGGAGCTTTCTAATTAACGAAGTTTTTTAAGATCCATATCCAGGTTCGTAAAAACGCTATAGTGTGTACTGCAGTGAGCTATTTTTAACGCTAAATGAAATGCTATCTGTTTATTATATTAATTGTCCACTATTGCAAACAAAAATGCTTCTGTTTTAAAATGCATCGTCGACCCGATACAATGACCTGTTACCAATGTTCTGCATATTTTGAAAGTCTATATTCTGCAAATTTTTAAGGGTATCAGCTGGCTCAAAAAGACCAATAAATCAGGCGGCCTTAGTCAATAAAATAATGCATCTCTGATATTTCAGAGTTCATTATTTTTCTATAAATGCATCTAACCCAACCTGTTGTCCGTGATAGTTTGGCATTATCCTTTTGAATTTCCAATGTTTAATCGTTTGACGAAATTCTTAGGAGTGTGTTAAGTTGAAATTGATCTTGAATTATATAGGCGTCGCTTGGATTTTCGGCAATTTATAACCCGAGATTTCAGCAGTTTGAACGCTTCAATAGCTGTGTCACCGATGGATTAATTTCAAATGTGAATCGGAAAGCCACAAGACGCGTTTGGGGTAAAAGAGGTTCTGAATGGAGTGGACTTGCATTAATTATAACAGGTGGGTATACACGCGTGAGAAAGGTTTGACCAAAGAGGAGGGAAAAAGGTTGTCGTGATTTGAATCTGAAATAGGTGCAGGCGCTGCTAATCTTTAACCCTTCATGCTACGACGCTATAAACCAGAAAGTGTCACACGACCAGTGAATGCCATTGCTATCATGACATCGCATGAAACACCGCCATTTATAAATTAATTCGAAAGTTGAGGAAACACGAATCACTGCTACTAAACCGCAACGACATTCGTCCGTTTTGTAAATTTGCTTTTGAAAATTGTCGGTTTTTGAATGGTTGCATACCATACGTATTCTCAGACTTTGTCGGGACGTTTTGTGTTATTTTGGAATGGGGTGCTATGGTTGACTTATAAGTACGTATGGTAAAGTTTCATATGACTTCTGAATTCAGAAGCTATAGTCAAATTGTCGCTTTTTAAAAGCACTTGGACACCGTTGTGAATTGCTCGATGGAACATTCTTGCTTCTTTGAAGTTGCGTCCATACTGAAGGAAACATAGACGGATTTCTTATTGCTAATTGTTGTCAATTATCTTGAGAAACGAATACTAAGGTAAAGAAAAGGTATAGAAAAAGCTTATATGTGCATAAACAAGTGACAAAAAAAGTTCCTTTCTGTTTCTTTCAGTGTGGACGTATAGCTTAAGACTTCTTCGTTGATACTTCGTAAGGTGTCGTCGCCATATTTTTCATGTTTTTACAGCGCATGAGCGTTTTATTGTAAATGTTACCAACAGTCATTTTTCAAATGAAAAGTTGATATTTTTTCCTTCGAGCAACGTCGGGTAACTCGGTTAGTTACACATGATTATAAGAAAAGCAGCAGTGAGTTTATAATTGAGTTAAAAATTTCCCAAATTTCCGAATAATTAGCACCTGATTGCGAATGTCTCTGGGGTCATGTATAGTTGCATATTTTTTCGGTTGTATATACGACACGTATTCTCAGCAACTTGTTTCGATGCAGGTGTGTTGCCATCGCGGTGCAACTCCTGACACAGCAGTTTGCCCTAGCATTTAGCATCCATGAACTAATTTTTCGATGAGGGAACTCAAATCTCATTAGGCCCCTGTCAAGGAGGACAGTTTTATGGCAGAAAAAGGTGCCCACGGCTTCGTTATTTTCAAACTGATCAACCTTGGCGAAGACGTCTTGAGACAATAACTCGAGTTCGGGTGTATCAGCCCCAAAACAACCGACAAAAAACAACAACACAACCCCATTGCCGAAGCAAGGGGGCACCGAATTGGCCCGGGGGCACTCGGTTCCCCCCTCCTGCATCGCAGTAGCCTACCTGCAAAACCACCATGGGTGAGAGGTACAGCCATTTGTTTGGCTCATGTGCGTAGTTCGCACTCTGTCCGCCCCCTTAAACCCCTGTGCCATCAAGGGGTCAGTGCTCTAACTTGATTCCTGTCCTTTTTCTTCCTTCTTTCGGCTATTTTGGAATGTAGCCGGTCCACTGAAGTCCCCGTACTTGGTAACTTCCAAACAACCCGAATGAAACTCTTGTCTGAAAAAATACCTTTTCTGTATAAACATAAAACCTCAACAATAATAATAAAAACCTCGACTTTTATTTGCCTCGAAGCTTAAGACAATGCATAAAAGGTAGTCGATTTGCATTAACAGCTTTTATTTCTTCGAAAATTTAGCTTAAATCTTTACTGGCCTTTTAACTGCATTGGGCTTTCGAAGAAATTCCAGGTTTAGGGCAAATGGCCATGATCAGTTCGTAAAATTAATATTATGAAAGTAAAAGTTATCAAAAGGAAAGTTAAATTTGTACTTTAACATTTCTTCTTGAAAATGACGTAGAAACGCCAGTGTGGGCCAGTTTGTATGGATAAAAATCAATTTTATTAATTTCAAATTTTCTCCAAAAATATAGGATATTGATAATTTACATATCTTTTGTTGGTCTAAATGCAATGGAAATTTTAAAAGAAAAATTTAATTTAATAAAAACTGCACTCGAACACATTTTACTGCTAACATGACTCCATGAGTGCTTGAAAAGTTGTGTGGCATCGTTGAATTGTGTACATTGTATACTTTATACTGTAGACCTACGAGCATACTTAATCAAACTTCTTTACAAAAGCAAAAAAGACATAGTTGGTTTAAAAAATCTTTATAAATTTAATAAAATTGCAAATACATATTTATTTGTATTGCAATGTCACTAATAATATATTGCCGTAACTTAGAAAATATGTGCACCATCTGCATCGGCGAGTTGATTGATATGAATCATAACAATTATAAATGTACAATATGCATGTATCTACATTATGATTGGCAGCTCTTGATGGCTAATGTTTATTATACCCTACTAATTTAAATAAAGATGTTTCTAAAGTTGCGAAAAAAAATATCAATACGGGAAATATAGAAATGTCATCAGTTTATTTGTTACACTAGTAGCCTAAAATAAGAAATCAATAAGCAGTACGTGCAGCGGTGACACCGACATGCAAAATTATCTAAATCAATAAAATAGCGCTTGAGCCATCGTTTGTGGGCCAGGACTTAGCATGACATCAGTGAAATTTGGTTGGCCTTACATTGACGAAAGGCATTTTGTTTAACTATGCAAATTAGGGTCCATTTTCAAATACCATGAAATTAATTAAAATTCAGGAAGTATCTAAGCGTGTAAAACTTTAAAAAAGACGTATAAACTTTCGGTGTCTATTTCTAATTATTATTTAAATTACAATCTTGAATTCTTACATCTAATGCATTTACATGTATTTTTAAACACGTGTTAAAAGGGTACTATTTGTTTACCAAAATTAATTAAAGCCCAACTTTTTATGCAATCGTTAAAAGAATTACAATTGCCATTGAAGGATTTTTCCCGCCATTCAAACGACACTTTTAAGTGCTTTTAGTAGGATTTTTTTCAGATTTCTCAGCTCGTAGTTAAAGTTTCCATACCACTTTTTTGTTGTTGGCTAGTCGAAGCAACACCTTTAAAAAGTGGTAAGCAGCCGAGAAGCCATTAGACATTTCTATTACATTATTAAATCATAAATAGATTCGCGTTTTTACCAGAGATAGTAGTTTTTCTCCAAGTAAAATAGTTGTTAAACATTTTAAACATTATTTCTTGTGATCAGTTCACGCCCATATTTGAATAATAACAGCATTATGTAATAAGCAGTTATGCATGCGAAGTTTGTCTTCTGTCAAGCGATGTGGTTATCTCGTATGCCGAGATGAGTACGTTGGCTTTGACCATGAAGCCGACATTTAAATCTACCTGTTGCACTTACAAACTCGCTGTTTGGCATCATTTTATACAAGGAATTACAGAACTTTCTTTTTGTTATACTCACCGTCCGCGTTGCAATTCTTTTGAAGATCGATGGCTATCCAAAGATTATTAATTCCAACAATTTGATCATCGTATGCATGGTTCGTATTTCATTAGTTGAATTATTTATAGCAGAAAAAAAAATAAAAAAAATCGATTTTAATGGAAGAGCCTATAATTCTATTTTCAAAATGAAAATGACATTATTGCTTAAATAATACATTGATTATACTCAAAGTTGTTGATTAGTAATGTATTTAAGCAGAAGTTCGTGAACTTGAGAGTATGTCAAGTTTACGACCAGCGTTTCAAACACATTAGGAGCCATCATTCGGATTAATTTGTACGTTTGGAAATCACCATGAGAGTGATTTTTTACGTATACACACTGAGAACTACTATTAGAATTTAAATAAGCTTACTTATGAGGGAAGTAAGTGTTTAAATAAATGTACCTCCTTGACTTAACATAGTCTGGTCAAGTTTAACATTGTTTCTGCTTGATCTAACATGATTGTTGACCAACGAAACTGCTCTCCGGGCATATTTATGAAAATCTAATGCAACTATTTGACATATTGATGCTTTTGACTGAAGTTGAGTAAGACCATGAGTACCTGCCCTTTTGCCTTAGGATGTCCTTTACTTCCTATTTTATTTCCAATTTCGTCGTGTAGTCGCCCACCAGGACCTCAACCACCCCTTGCTTTTTCATTTATGCTCGCATATATTGGATTTAAATTCAATTAAGTAACCTCCTGCGAGCAAAATGAAAAGTTTAAAATGACTTTACTTCAATAAAACGTAAATTAACTCGGCATTTTAAAGATTTGTGGTTAAACGCTTGCATAAGTAGACTTATTATTTATCCTCACATTTTTTAAAAATTACCTTATACAGCTATCCTCAGGGTATGCATTAAAGCTTCAAACAATAACCGCTTTCAGTTGATATCAAATTTAATTTAGTTTTATCGTTTGTATTGTTGTACAAAATGTAGCATATTTAGTGTATATAAGGCATTTTTAAAATGGCTACATTCTTAACCATTTATTTATTGGTTAATTTTGCTTTATCATACAACAATTTCATCTCTCCAAATTAAAAACGTATTTTGAACATGTCAAGCTAAAACACTGCCATCAGGTTAAATATTTGATTTCAATTTTTGTAGAAGGCTTTTACATCTTTAATGTTAATTGTTTGTTTCAGTAAACATAATTTCTTGTCAGAAAATGTATTTGCAAACTTATTATGATATGCAAAGTTCAATACATATAAAACATGCAATAGATTAATTCTGCTTCCTTAATTCATCGTTTTTATTTCTTGTAGATGGACAGGCGACTTAAACTCGTGGCTTTTGATGAAATTGTCAATGATGTCAGCTAGAAATAGCCTGGTTTTCGCCAACATTCCGTCCCCTCGCTAAGTAATCACCCCTATGGCCATTGGGTTCTGAAAATTTTTAATGGGAAATCTAAAATTGAAAAAAAAAAAAAAAAAAAACTTTCGAAACGCGTCGTTATTGCATGCCACGGATTTGCTTATTGGAAATCGCTTTTTCACGAGCGTATAACATAGTTGAGTGAATGGCATTTCATAGATCACTAGCTCTGTGTGGCTGAACATGCAAAATATGTGCCTGCGATGTCCATGGCTTCATGGGGCTATCTGCATGGGAGAGTGTCATTAGGATGAAAAGACCTTTAACAAAACCCTGCAGGCACATTTTACTGTTTTGTTGTCTAATTTAATGGTTGGCTGACTGCTCTCTTCTCCCTGCACTTCTACATGTGTCGACGAACATCAATGACGTTAGGGTTGTTTGATGAAGATGAGAAGGGATGTGCGAGTCCCTACAAAAATTCTCGAAGCGCAGAGATTGTCTGCACATAAACTTAGTGCGCCACCATACGGCTGTTAAGCGAAATTCAGCTAAGTCCATAGATGCAGAAAAGTTGTCAAATCGAAACATTGGGCTAAACCTTATGAAATAGACTAAATAAAAGTGTTGGGCATACTTTGGCTATTCTGATAGACGTGGAGATTCAGGAATGCTTTTTATTTGGAAGAATACATGTATATTTGCTGTTGTACTGGTTGTTTAAAATTGTTTGTTATTTTTTGCTTGTTTAAAGTTGAAAATTCTCCTTTTTTACAGATGTTGCTGTTGATTGAACTGTGCAGTATAAAGTGTAGTAAAAAGTCTGTATTCACCTGGACAAAATTATTTTCAAGATATATTTGTTAAAATAACCTTTAAATTTCTTTATCTGGCTATTATTTATAATCATTCCAGTTTATTTTTTTTTATTTTCAAATTTTGTTTATACTCTGCAATAGCATGACCAGTACAAAATCGAGACATTAATAACTGTGATACCACGTCAAGACTCTTATGCAAAACTTGTCTCGCATGCATAATGCGCTCGATGAAATTAAATTGGATTAACATGTTTACAAAATATTGTCATGATTAATCCATTGCCAAAACTTAATACATTTATTTCACTAAGTTATAACCTATTTGCTCGTCATTGTCAATTTTATAGACATCTGTCAAATGCTTGGTTGCACCAAACTCCTGAAAAATGTAATCGCTGATAAGTTACTAGTATATATTTAATCATTGTTTATAATGACACATCAAACAAGATTCCCATTATGTTCAACTAAAATCAAACTTTGTCAATGCAATGTGCAATATATTAATGTGAATTTATTCGGTATCATAATTACATGTAGTACTTAAGTATTTTATTGCGAAATGCACAATGCTAAAGTGAAGTGCTATCTTAACTAACATTTTAAGTCGTTCCTGAAAGAAATAGCAGATTTCCTTAAACCATCTATTGTGCATGGCAAAAGAGTTTATGGCAATATACAGTTTGTCACTTTCAAGAGAATGTACGTTACAACTTGTTTTCCTTACTTTATTTAATCAGCAAGTTTTTATTTGATTTAATCAATGATTTATTTTTAAAATTGTATACTGTAGCTAGATGCGAACAAACGCTTATACGAGTTTTGTGGAGCTGTATCAGTTGAGTTAAATTTACTTTTTTTTTCAGCACATAGGCTGGATAAACTACTTTTTCGTTAATTTTCGAAGATATAAGCGGCTCCACCCTCTTGTCTACTTCAGTATCGATTATAGTTTGCCCTTCACTGTAGGCGATTTTTTTTTACATTTAGCTATGCCTGTAATTTTTAAATCAAGATATGCCATTCGTTAAATTCATTGGAAAATAATATAAGCACTCCCACTCTAATTGCACCGAGGGTCTCCCTCCAAGTTCCAGTTCAATATTCCACCTTTTCAACTAGTTTATTTCTCCAAGCGTCTTTCATCATTATTTTGGGCATAAAAGGTGCCGTCCAGGCGTGTGAAATGACCAAATAAAGGCTATAGTCATATTTACTAAAACATGTATACTTTACACGTTTTTTTAATAAAGACATGTAAAATCTAAACATATATATTTATTATTATAAACAAAACAAAAAAAAAACTAGGCAAAGATATTTGTTTGGGACAAATGTTTTTTAAAAGAACACATCCTCCATTTTACTGCCAATATTTTTAGTTAACAATAATATACCCAAGTTGTTGTGTGTTCTGCACTTTTATAATATATGTTTAAAAGATAACTTCGACAGTACTACCTGTAGTTATACGGCAACATATCCTTAGGTAAAATAGAGGCAGTTAACGAAAAAATTATTCATCGTATGGTAATCAAGATTCATCCATAAAAAATATTTAAATTAAGAAAAAGTCACCCATGTTAATTATGTCTTTTCTAGAATTTTATTGCTACGTCCTTTCTAATTGTAGCTCTGCTTTCTGGGAGATTGATAATAAAGTTTAAAAACATTAATAATATTAATTATAGTAAGTGCTTTTCTTAAATATAAATCACAGGGAAATTGTTTGATCTCAACATAAATTTCAATTATTTTTATTCTGGGAATGCCAAGCTGAAATTTATTTATCTTTATGAATTGTAAGAAATCTAATGGTTGATTGAGATTTATGAGCAGCTTTTTGAGATAGCAAATATGCTGTCCTTTAAAACCTGAGCATCTTTCTTTAATTGGATTGTTAAGCCAATGCATCATTTTTCGTTTATTGATACTTAGTTTGTTATTTGAGACATGTTTGCATGTTAGAGGAAATCCATGTTCCACGATTTGCATTAAGCTGACCAATTGTCATGAATGCTTTTAAATTAGCGATTAACTTAATTATTACAGACATATTGCTATTTTTTAAAACTATGCTTGCTAAAACGATATGCATTTACTTGTATACTGTACAGTATATTATATTCAGTATTTCTCTGTATGTTGACGTAATTTTAATGTATTATATTTTCTTCTCTTTTTGTAGTGCTTCGATATCCTTGAGAATCTGGATTAAAGTCGACAAAGAGTGAGTATATTTGTTTAACAAATAAATACCTACGAGTATGCTAATAACATCTTTCTTTGTTTTATATTAGAAAAATTATACATCTGTTAAATATTGTTTAAGATCAATGGATATACAGTACTTTCATCGTTGTTAGCAATGTTTCAAGAGTCTTACGTTTCTCACGATGTATTAAATAGTTTGTTAGTTTTATAAGCCATGAGAATATACAGTGTATAAGATGATCTATAACCGAACGCTAGATGTGTTGCATATTTAATTAACGGAAATTGGAAACATACATGCGCCGATAAAACTATTAGGTAACAGGTGTTTTTATTAAATAGTGTAAAAACAGGTACAAGATTGTGTGGCTTGAACTTGATTAGTCGCCATGTTCTGCATGAGCAATCCCAGTTGGCGACAATAAGCGTAATCGGACATTCTACCTAGTGCCTTGATATTCAGCCTAATTGAAGTCGTTGTTTCCACAACAAGACTTTTTCGTATGTGGTGAGAACACAATTGGAATGGCCAACGCTTCATCGACCAACCCTTAATTGTAGCCAATCTGACCTAGCTTATCCGCGCTGCATCCTCTCCAATACATCAAAGTGCTCCAGGAAGTTCAAATAATGTTGGTGTATCAATTGAACCCATATATTAGAAATCAGTACCCAAAGAATGAGAAAATGCACTACTGTCAGTTGACTTCGACTTTGGTTGATAGTGTGCACACGCACAACCAGTGTATGTTTTATCACTCAGAGTAGGGTGAGGGAAGGGGAAAAGAATCTAAACAGGAAAAAAACTTTATGGTCTTAAACTTGTGGTATGGGTAGTTGAAATTTGAAATTTGTATTTCGCGAGCTAACTAGACAGTAATTATATAAACATTGGGTTGTAATTAAGATAAAAACGGTTTTAAAAAGGTCTTTATAGATCTATATAGTGTTGTTATTGGATAGATGTGTGAGAAATTAGAATTAAAAATCCTGATAATATACCAGGACAGAAATTATGTCCTGAAATAGAGAAATCAAATTTGATGTTGGATTTAAGCAAGTGTAACTGTAATTTTCCAAATGTTGTAAATTCACAATTAGCAACCCTCATATAAACTTCTGGGCTTTGCATTAATGCCAGTACGACAAGTTTGAATACAGCTTCTCAATGATTGAGTTTTGCACTTTAATGTGTACGTTTGGTATTGAGTTAAAATTTGCGAACTTAACCGTTATTGTACTGTATCGAAGTTTTAAAAATGGATTTTCCTGAGCGTTGGCATGCTCGACCATTCGCTGTCTTTACGTTGTCATTTTAAAATGATGATTATACATTTTTTTATCAATTATTAATACCCTCGAGTTTTATTAACAAACTTCTTTGATGATTAAATTAACTGTGTTTGGCCTTCATATGTTTATGATATATCTACATGTAAGTCGTGTTGATAGTTCAAGATAAAAATGCAATTCTTAAGTTTTTTTTAAAGTTTTTTAAATTGACGGGACCCTGGCATATACAATTTTAACATGTTAACTAATAACTTAATTTGTTATATTTAACCGATATTTTAAATGGGAATGAGTTAGGGATACTTTTAATTCCAACACCTGCATTTATGTTTTTAATCAAGCCTGTTTGAAAAACTACATACAGTATATTAATTTCAATTTAAAAAAAATATTGAAATACAGTATGTCTACCCTCTTAGTTCTCTCAAAAAAGCTTATTTATTTTACAGATTGCTTATACTGTACCCATGTACATGTTTTTTACAATTATGTTAAAATTTAGTAAACGTGCGTATAATTGAAATTCGTAAATTAACGTTGGAGCGATTTATCGTCCGTTTGCCATGGTCGTGTTTTAAGAAACCAAGTTCTGTATTAAAGCCCAAAGTTTGCCATGCCGGGCTTGGTTCCATAGAATCCATATTTTCCATTGAGCATTGGATTGTGTTTGCTCATAGTGGCAAGGCCGTGATTTGGGGGTATCTCGATCGCTTTTACTCTTTTTAAGTCTTTTTCAGTGTCCCATGGCTTCATTGACACATGTCATGGCTTTTCCATAGTTTTTGGCAATGGATTGGACGAATCGAAGCAGCGGGGAAGTGACAATTATGATGGATTGCATATTAACTGAAGTGCTATCCTTCTCCGATCAATCATATCTCATTGAAAGATTATCCTCAATCTAACCCAAAGGCCATTTTAACGTTTTGACGAGTGACGACCTCTTCGCAGTTTAGGGACATCAATTATAATTTGCTGCCACTCTGACAACACATACACACCTTAGTCTTGCTTGTTCAAAGAAAAATGGATGAAAACTCTTTAGCGGCTACCCCAGCCGTTTTTTAGTCAAACAAAAAATTCCCTTGTATATTATCCGCTTTATCTTTTCGGGGGAATAGAATATTACAAAAAAAATAAATACTTCACTGGAGAAAATTTTAGACCTCGCATCGACTATGAGAGAATATCATCTTTGGATGGTTATTTTGTAAAGAAGTTCCTGCATCTTTTGCAGTTCTGCATTGGCGATGTTGCAAGTCCATTTGAAGAATCATTCGTAATACAAACTACAGCTTAAATAACTTGAAACAGTTTACTATTCAGTTTTCAACGTACATTCCATTCTGTTGCATTCTTTTGCAAAGTAGACGTAATGACGTCATGACGTAATTATTTTTTTCCTCTTAATGCGGAATTTGGACAAAAAATGCGGTGGAATATTGGTGGAAAGAAAGAAATTGGACGAAATTTCATGATTCAATCAAACTTTTACTCCTCGTTGTCTACGATATCAGCTTTTTTTCCCCTCGTTGTTAGTCAGACAATGGTACGTATCCAAACAAAGACTTTTAGCGAGATATTCTCAGCTGATGGTGGCTTATAGATTGGCGCAGATTGATGATGTCTTTAAGGCATGATTGGGCTTTAGCGCCATTTTGAGGAATTGTTTTGGAAGACTTATTTCACGAAATCTGCCATTTCCAAAGACCTCATTCGAAGGTTGATAATGAAATCTCCTGATCTTGGTTTTAACCGTTTACGCCTTCTAACGTCTCATTCTTTTAATTTTTTTTTTCTGCCATTCGATGTCCAATGCCAGTTAGCCCATTTCTTGCTCCCTCCAATTGCTGCGAACAAGCGGCTATAACAAGCCAACAATGGTAGTAGTCCAACGGTGGCTATTGTCCATCGGAGCAATTTCCCTCACCTTCCTTTTGTCAATGGTCTGGCTAGACCACCGTGACATATTTCACCATAAAAACGACGTAAGCTGGTAAAGCCACTATATGGCGCTAATAACGGAAATAGGGAGATTATTGCTTTTACAGCGACCGATGATGACCTCACGTACCTTCCATGGACTTTTGCTGGCCCCCATCTTTCAAATAATTCCATTGAAACGATTTGATAAATTCGATTCCACCGTGTTTTTCTATGGAAAGGCCTGAATTACCGGGCAGTTATGGCGGTCCCTTTATGGTTACGGTCACTCTGGTCCAGAGAGTTAAAAGTGCATTCTGCAATCCAATTCTATAATCGGTCTGCTCCCCCTATTCCTATTTTCCCCGGCGATCTGGTCAGTACACTGTATCGATTGAAATAAAAGTTTCTTTCTTTTTACAGAAAAAAATAAAATGGACGAGAAATTGTAGACATTTAGATAATGATAATGCACAAAATTGCATTTATATAGGACAGAATTGTGAGGGTGACCAAAACTGTAACTTAATCACTGGGGAATGCACAATGCAACACGGGAAACTGCAGTGTATTTAGGTTGTAAACAGTGGATATACGGGCTGAATTCAGATTTATTTTTATTCAAAGTGTGAAAAAATGTAGGGTTAATGAGTGTTAATCGCTGAACGGATAAATGTATATTTCTGGAACTTTTTGTCTAGCTATAATCTACTTGTACATCCAAATTCGTTGTTCAATTCTGTTTGTTTGAATTCAGAAGTGCAGACTTTTCTTTAGTGAAAATGTTTTATTGACAAGAATTCACTCGTTTCCATATTATCGATATTACTTTTATATTAATAATTTTAATATTATCAGGTTGTTTTTTTAAAGCTAAAATAAAATATCTACTTGCTATCATTATTCTGACACATGAAGGTCGTTCTGAATGTTTTAAATGGTATATGATAGTACGTGTTATAAAACGAGAGTTTCGTCGTTTCCTATAAGCTATTTTCTGCAAATTTATTAACAAGTCTTCAAAAAAATATTCGTATACATAGTTTTTATTGTCAATAAAAAGGAAATGGAATACACTGAGGGGTTCCATAGCAGGTTGTCTGTTTGCCTGAGTCTATACACTATGAACTCAAAGGAGAGCAAATAGTAAGCTTAAATTAACAAAATTCAAAGAAAAAAATATTAAGCTTTAATCTATACTGTTTGCATGAGTTAGATATTGATATATTGTTAAATCGTTCACCTGAATGCAATTTGACATAGATTTACATAGAAAGATTGATATATTACATAAATTAATTTACGTAGATATATATATACTGTACTTTAGAAACTGTTCGAAGAAAGCAATGTACTTTTTTCTCAATTAAAAAGTCATAGAATTTAATAAAATGTCCAACAGTTTGCTTCAATAGGCGACATCATATTATTTACCTTTTCCTGATGCATAGATGCATTTTCTATACTGGGTGGGATATTACTCTGACATACTGTACATACCCATAACTAAATAGAACTTGCTATGACGGAAAGGGTATTCGCCTTTGGTTTTCGGTGTTTTTAGAGAGTGGCAACGTTTTATTTGCTCGAAGGTGGACAGCCATGACATTTCAAAAACAATTTTATTCTGGCTTGTCTGAACATATCTGATTGTTGTAAGTTTTTGAAATTGCCAGCACTTAGAAAATCCATAATAATTTTGTCCAAATTTTTATTTGCATGGTGCACATTTTTTTCCCTCTTGCCGTTGTATTTGTGCAACTTAATAACGGTGTTGCTTTTTATGCTAGGCGTCTTTTTACAATGCACAATCGTACAATTTGACACTGCACGCTGTAGTTTTAAAACGCGCAAATTTAAGTAAACATGACATACCCCACATCCGAGCGTGCAGACGAGGAGAAAAAATAGGAGAGGAAAAAAAATATTTCTTATAAAGTCCTGGTAGCGGTAATTTCATCTTCAATATTCGTGATGTACGTGACTACATTGATTTTGGAGTGTTGGCAATCAATAGAAAGGAAATTTCTTGACAGTATAAATTTGGTAATGTTTTCTTTAAAGGTGAAGAACCTAGCTCTCCTTCGTTTGACAACGTATGATCATCGGCTTGAGATTAATGATTCAATATTACGTCACTTAATTACTGCCTCGGCTTAATATCACGAACCAGATATACGAGTATATGAGCTGTAAAAAGTATAATAATCAGCTCCACGGGAGTTGTCATCAAAATTAAATTGGTTAATTTTGGCCACTGTTGAAACCACGAAGACGGAAACAGGTGTTTCAATTTACGGAGTATATATGCCATGAATCGTGTCTAAACACCCTAGAAACTGCTTTCATCGTGTGTTCATTATCTCAGAAATCTTCTATTGATCAGAGCGATGGTAGCTTCCTTTTCTGTGACATTTATTAAACCTTCCAATTTATACATGTACGTGTATAATGAAAAAACTCTGAAAAAGTTGCAAAGATTTGTGTCATTGCTTTGAACAATTGCTTGTAGGATTTCTATAATTTCATTTCATCTTGTTAAGCTGATGTCAACCATAAAAGTTGGTGATTTTCTCCACTTTTATGTAAATTAATAAAATGGATATGGAAAATTGAAATTTTTGTGCTTTATTCAATTTCGTAGTCTAGTACTTTGACATAAATGCAATATTAATTACTTTTCTTTGTTCTGAACAAGTTTGTGGGAGAAATGATCACTGGGCCATTGATTCCTCTTGCCTGAACAATTTTGAAGTTTTGAAAATATCACCGACGTACTGAAAGAAGTTGAACTGATTGGAATATCGTATTCAGTGTACTCGTAAAATATATTTGATGTGAAGTACAGCGAAATCATTGTAGATATGGAAATTTTAGCCATGAGCATCTTTTGTTATGTTGGATTGAGACGTGATGTTCGTTTCATCTCTACACACCTAAGCTGATTAGATTTTATGGTCAAAATGAATGTTGTAGGATATGTAAAGTAGCGAGGGGTTAGTCAAACATGTCCCTAATGAGAAAGAATTGCTTCCTGGTATCCAGAAATGGTTAACTGGCATTAGATTTACAAGTAGTGAAGGGATTCTCGACTAACTTCAAATAAAGTTGCACATTTTATTGCCCATTCTCTTTTTTCACTTGTCTAAAATGGACAGATTGTCTGAAAACTTCACCGCGCACTCTCAGCTTCCAATTGCAAGTAATGGTCAGCTGCTTAGTGAAGATATTACGTGGCATTTGCCTTGCCTCCAGGGAACGGGCAAAGAGACTGCATTACAGACCCCCTAAGGTGCCACCTCGGTGGCTATCTAATGGCGAATTATTTTTGAGAGCTGTCCAGTTAGTTTACTCGGGTATGACAGGAAATGCGTGCGTGGGTCAGTAGCCACAGGTCGTCCAAATGCACGTTGGATGACGTGGGTCAATGAGATCCATCCTTGGAGGTTAATCCTTTTTGGAATGCAATTAAATGTCCAGCGGATCAAGTGAGCAGATAACAAATTGTTTATAATTATCAAAAATATTCATTTTGTTGTAAATTATTCGTAAATGTCTGTGTGATTTTTCTGATTGTTACATTTTTTTTTTAAATCGTGAATGCCTTAATGCTGGCTACGTTGTGGTGAAAACATCAAATTAAAAATACAACTTATAATCGTCCAATTAGAGAAGAAACTTTTAATTTGCTCTGTGAAAATAGTTCCACAATATTTGAGTAAACGTAATGTACTAGTATATCTATTCAGAGCATTTATTTATGAGCTATCAGGACATGATAAAGTTTTAACTTGAATAGAAAAGTTGAATAGCCCCTGTTTAAATTCACATGCCATATTTGATACAAATCTTCGAAAATATGGATATCAGTTGTGAATGGGCAATGCAAAGCTAATAAATTGAAGGATATTTAGCATTATTGCAGCAATTTATTTCCTCAGAATTGAATCTCGGAAAAAATGTGCGAGTTTTTAGATAAATCATCACAAAACCTTGACGTTTTTAACTCATCAAGCGTGTCAGTATTAAATAAGTAGACCCTGCCCGAGGGTTAGGTTCAAAGGGGTTTGGCCGTAATTACCCATTCAGGAGCTTGGTAAATGCGTGCAATTAATTTTGGCTTTCGGAAGCGGGTTCGGAAATTAGAAACCCGTTGTGTGGTTTTGCCGAATTTAAAAGTGAGGCTGACCATTTATTTCTCATCAGATACATTTTAGCCTATCTCTGTATGCATACTTTGCTCCAATGGACATCCCGAAATAATCAATAAAACTAAAAGGAGAGTTTGTCCACACCAGTTTTGCATAAGGGTGCAAAGGTTTGGTTATCCCTTAGTGGCGTCCACCCATGCGTGTCCTGTTTTGAACGAGGGCCATTTAGAAGCTGCAATTTCTATTGACTTCCCCTAATGTATTTAGATTGCGTATTGATCTATCTTCTTTGCAGGAATTTGAAATATTCATGACTGACCTTACTTATGCAGCAGTGGTTTCATGCGTATTTTTTACGTAAATACTCAAATAGTTATTTTGCAGGGTGTCCCAGCTAAAATGAGATTCCGTGCACACCATTGCTCATATGCATTCATGAGAAGATAAAGTAATAGTGGTACTCAGAATAGCATTTTGGTAGTCGTGAAGGCATGTTTGCAAAATCGTCACACTAATTGGTTTAAAAATTTACTTAAGGTTATCTCTGTTTTTTAAACCAAATCCAATTCATTCCTTTTGCACACGTGACTTTCCGGCTGCCAAAAGTGCCATTTTAAAAGATTGTATGAGTACCATATTGTTCAAGCCTTAGTAGATTTATTTCAAACGTATATTATACAGTTTTTATAAACATAATATGCTCGTGGTTAACACACAAAATCTTGTTGGAAACACGTTGCTATACACTACCATATGTTCACCTATAATTTAGCACCTTTCCGTACTTATTCTGGCAATTTACATGTACATGTGGGAAAAAGTCTTTCAACACCCTAAAAATGTCGAATAACTTAATAAATAATTACATTTTTGCAATGAAATGTTTGCTGAAACAAATCAAAGATAATCCAGACACTTTATGAAAATGTCAGCTTGAAACTATGAACATTAAATAAATTATAAAGAAAAATAGTCAAATGAGTCAGGAAAAAAGTAATTTAACACTGTACTTTCTGCCCGTTGGAAAGGGGGAGATGTACTTGGAAAAAACATTTTTAAGAAAAAGGGGTTTAATAAATGTTTTCCAAACACCTAGCGATAAAATCAAAGAATGTTTTGACACAGAAAATGACCAGAAATATTCCACATAACACAGGTATTAAAAAACCACGGCCACTTTTCAACAGAAAAAAACTTACTCCATAGCGTTTAGCATGGAGTTAACACTGTCATGAGTTTGGGGATGTGTGGAATAAAGAGGTGATATACATTTTCATTTTTAGTCATGATACCATAAAGGCTAGAACACATGTGGGTGTAATAGACCATCTCTTCACACAGAGTTAACATTATAAATCAGGATTTAAAGAACTACGACGTACACTTACTTTAATTCTCCCCATTCCCAATGGGGAGAAAGTAGTGTTGAATTACTTTTTTCCCGACTCATTTTACTATTTTGTTTTATAATTTATTTAATGTTCTTAGTTTCAAGCTGAATTTTTTATAAAGTGTCTGGATTACCTTTCATTTGTTTCAGTAAACATTTCATTGCAAAAATGTAATTATGTATTAAGTTATTCGACATTTTTAGGATGGTGAAAGACTTTTTTTCCTCACTGTATATGCAGGGTAACAGCAATATGAAAGCAAAATGCTGCGATGTGAGATGCAGTAGTATTTATTGTCCTTAAAAAGATTTCATTGACAACTTTCTAAGACATTGTCGTTCCTTAATTGGCATTTGTTTGAATGATACATTTTGTTTTCATTGTCCATTTACATCTGCATTAGAAACGATTGTATTTTTTGTGCATATGAAAGTTTACGCTGTAATTAAAACAAAGTACACGCGAGACCAACAAAAAATCATGTTTATAAAACTATTTGAATATCTCGGGTTATCTTCTGATGTCTACTCCGTTTCTTAAATTCAGGGTGCATGCAATATAAATACATTAATATCGGTTTCATCGTCAAAAACTAGAAAAACGTCCTATCTTTATAAACATTGACCATAAAAGGTGTTCTGAAATGATGAAGGGTAAGGCATTTGCGTGGTTTTTTTTAATAAGTCTGTCTGTGGTAAAACCTCTATCTTCTCCTAATTATACGCTATAGTTTTGATACATATTTCCAACCCTGGAGCGGGCGGCAGAATTCCCTCCCGCCCTCTTGTTACGACAAAGTACTTCGTTAGGTCATAAACACTGGTGGTTTGCCAGTGTTTTTGGCAGATTTCATCTGAAGTTGAGTCAGCACCTTATAATCATGCTTTTCCCCGTTATTCTTAAATGGCTGCAATCAAGCGAATATCGGAAACGTGCACATTTGAAACGCGCTTTAAAAAAAACCGAAGAAAACTTGCCTAGGAATATATTCTCGGTTGGACCTGCACATTTACCGTAGATATAAATATGTACAAAAGAAATCTGAAATGATGTGGAAAACGTGAAATTAAAATGGGGTAAAAATGCCAGTTTTTTTTACCTTGGGCCAGTCGAGTTTGATTTAGAAAATGAAATACTGATCGGACCGTCTTATTAAACGCAATTTTCAGACGTGTTGCGCATGTGTACAATTATGACTTCGTCGTTTTATAGATTGTGGGAGGAGACGTTTTCGACTTTCGTGGCTATTTGCTCGGTGAAGAAAGCCGTTATTACGTGAAGTAGTTGTTAAAATATTAAAGTTTACTGGTGGCTATGGGCTGGTATCATTTAGGATTAATTATAACGTTCTTTACTTTTTTATTTCCATATATTTGTGCTACCTACAGACCTTATGTGGTTTTTTTTTAACTGTTACTTTGAACGTTCCGTATAAGCATACAAGTTAGCAAAATACTGTATTTAACAACAGTAAATATTAGATTAAACTTGACTCAAATCGATGAAATAATAATGGTTTGGCATATAATGTATTTCCAGTACACAAACACCCAAGTAACCAAAACTTGTTGGGCCTATGTTGGCAAAATATTAGCTTGCCAACGATGCTATAATGGCGCAATGTTGGCATCCAACACAGGCTCAACGTATGTAATGTCCCACCCGCCAACGTTGGCGCAACATATAGGGTCAACGTTGGCCCTATATGTTGGGCCAACGTTGGCCCAATGGAACATTTAACTAATTAATTGAAAAATTTAATTAATTACTATCATATACGACTTCTAATGCTCGAATCCAATCTGCTCTTGACATACCAAGACACAATTTTTTATGAAAATTTTTTGGAACTTACCCGGATTCGAACCTGCGACCTACCATCCACGGAGCCATCACGCTATCCACTGTGCTATCAGGACTTGCTTCTCAAAAGGGTCTTAAAATGGTAGAGAAGAGGAATCGATACAGGGTGCACCAGAAGTCAGTGGCACCACATATTTTTTCTTAACCGTTAGCGATACGAAAATTCTGTTTGTGTCGTTAAATAGGTTGTCATTAGTACTTTATCCGTTGATGGTATTAACGTTTACCTAAGATCATTTTTTCAACGAAATTCAAAGTATAATTTTTGAACAGTAACACCTATGATAGAACATCAAGTTATGAAAACAAAGAGCATGGCTTGCTTGTATGTATTCAATTGGTTTCGGTTTTATTGGAAATTATTTTAAGTTGTTAAAATGTTTTGAAAATAGGTCCAAATTTGCAAAATTTCCCACGTTTTTCGAGTCCAAATTTGCAAAATTTGCCACGTTTTCAGAGTCCAAATTCGCAAAATTAGCCACGTTTTCCGAGTAGAAATTTGCAAAAGTTTCCTCGTTTTTCGAGTAAAAATGTGCAACATTTTCCAAGTTTTCGGAATGGAAATTTGCAAAATTTTCCACATTTTCCGAGTACAAATTTGCAAAATTTTACGCATTTTTCGAGCAGAAATTTAAATTTTTTTTCACATTTTCTGAGTATTAATTTGCAAAATTGTCCACGTTTTCTCAGTATTGATTTGCAAAATTTTCCTCGTTTTCCAGTAGAATTGTGCAAATTTTTCACGTTATCAGAATAGAAATTTGCCAAATTTTCCATGTTTTCCAAGCACAAATTATAAACATTTTACGTATACAAAATTTTTCCATTTAAAAAAATTTCGTTGTTATTTTTTCAAAATTGTCGTTATTAAATTTAAGAAAAAATATTCCAGTGTCAATTTTGGAAAATTTGACAAGTTTTCACG
>JAQGBX010000182.1:0-44421 GCA_034698745.1 Megaphyllum sjaelandicum
GCCCAAGGACGCTGCCCTGAGGGACACCAGAGGTAACGTCGACCCAACTTGATTCGGCTCCATTAATTACAACCCTTCGAATGAAATTAACGTACGGTTGTTTATGCAGAGATTTATTTTATTTTCCAAACATGAATATCATCGATCGTAATAAGCAAATGCTATTCAGCTCTCAAAAAGGAAGATAATTGATTTAGATTTGAAACTCAAACACAAAGAACGCGCTACACGTAAGTTATTAAAGTTTTAATATAATCCATAAATACGGCCTCGAGGTCTGGCACATAATGTATATAGAAAATGCAATTCAGCACTCAAAAATTAAGCTAATTGGCTTATATTGAATATTCGTGTATTTGCATCTAGCAATTAAAGAGGATTACTATTAATATTTGCGATTTCTAAACATTAGAGATAATGGAAGTTTTATGTCTTGGTTTATTTAAATCGGGGCAATGATGTATTCTGCTCAATAATAGGATTCATAATAAGTCACTGTGCATTATAGTAGGCCAATAATCGTAAAAAGGTTTTTCTGATGCAGTTAATACTTAAGTTTTATACCGATTTCATTAAGTAAGCTTATTTTAAATAGAAATAAGTTCGCATAACGTGTGTGAAAACCTCGTAGTTTCGAAAATGAATATATTTGTGAAAAACTTGATCCCGACATTATTTTCTCGTAATGTTCCAGTAATACTGCAACATGTAAGGAAGTTGAACGTCTGATGTACCGTCCATTTCGCGGAAAGGTTTAAATTTTCACTAAAAGTTAAACATTTAAAAAAACTTTGAACTACTTATGCAGCGATTTTGCAACTATATTATTATCACTCTGGTATTGCTAGGATCTAAACTCCAACTTAATTGAAATTCACACGAAAGTATAACTACTGCAGTCATGCACAATACACACTGCATATACAAATGATGTAACACGATAAAATATTGAACACTTTCTCACTGACGAATTGTTTGTTAAAATTCTCTTCGCTTTGTTTTGCTCTAGGATTGTTGCTCATTATGAACCCTCGAAATCGATATATCCAGGGAATAATTTCGGTAGTTCTTAAGTGAAATATATACACGTGTATAACACGGTGCATGAACGTGCAAGTTTATATTATTTTTGAAATCATGGACTGCTTCTCTCTTCATTTTCCTCGGTACTACGCAGTACTTGGCGCAACTGCGTGTGTATAATCTCTAATTCCCAGTCGGGGACCCGAATTTCGATATTTATTAGACAAGTTAGTCGTAATTTTATTAGCAGTTCGCATGTCGGGAAATGTTTCTCTCGTTGTTGCTATGAAAAAGTCACTCGTTCATTTCTAAAAACTCTATGGCTTTCGCATTGCCAAGAAGTCGCGTTGCTAAAAAGGCAAATTTGTTATGCTAATTTGTTGGCGTCATGTATTCATGAGATGTCAGCGCTTGTTTGCGATTATCAGCATGATCAAGATATGCTCATATAAGCTGACAAAAAATATCACGCCGCTGATAGCTACGCTCCAAAGATGCAGATTGTCAGCCTGCGTTAATTAATTGTCTTGGGAGAGAAGAAAAACTTATCACTCGATCCATATTTAGTAGCAATTTGTATCATTTACACTTGAATGTGCAGTAAACCAGGCAATTTTTTTTCCATTCAATATATACGTCATACTGGATAGATGTGCGTGTATTATCTGACGTGACCGTGTGAGTTATTATACAGGGTGCCACATGGTACGAGTTTTTTTTTCTGAAATATGTGATGAAAGAAAAAAAGAAACATTATTTTGAGCTCATCTTCTTGTATAGCTTATATAAATTTGTCGTTTTTCTGAATTTTTTATTAAAATGACCAGATACAATGCCAAGATTTTTGTATTTTTATCTATAATCATCATTATAAATGTGTTCATTATGAATCATTATGACATTCCGAGAAACTTAAAGTAGAAGGATTAAATTATAATGACATCCAGAAACAGTATCTGGTATCATTATCAACTCGTTTTGGTACCCTTCCAATTTGCCTAAGGGTAAAAATCAGGTTTGTTAAGTGGCGCCATCTATTGAGCAAATCGTACACGAGAGACGACTACTTTGAATTCCCCTTAAAGTAGCACAATTTAACACTCCCATTAGCTCAGTTTGAGCCCTCCGTTGGAAAGGAGTAAACCAATCAAAACAAATAAGTTGTAGTTGGTTAAGTTATTTTCATTACATGTATATCAGTATAGAGAAGATCGAGTCCATGGACTAGTAATCGAATGTAGGTTGAAATAATAACTGATCATGCTCTGAATAAGATTAAAATCAACCTTGAGAAATTTGAGTAGCTGGCATAAATTGAAGGGGAAGCTACCTGCATTTTAGATTTCGTTAATCAAGTTGTGACCTGACATGGGATCAAGTTTTTATGCAATGTGTAGATTGGTTAAATATGATGTAGGTTATTTCAGAGCCTTCACTCGTTTGTTTTGATTAAATAGAACTGGTTCTCCAGAGCGCTTTGTGCCTTTTATTTTCCAATGGTTTAATTCAGACCAAAAAAAGAACGGATTTGGAGTTTAGCATAAAGCACGCAGGCAAAAACCGCTTTGTTTGAAAAGAAGGGAACTCTTAATGCATTTGGGTTCATTTGCATTAGCTCTCATTTATTCGTTGCTTGACGGAGTCGGGGGTGTTTACTGTTAATTTCATTTTAATTGCATCAAGCCGCGAATATAACCTGCCACTAGCTTGTCTTAGTAATTTGAAATTTATCATCTTAGTGTCTTACTCTCTGCATTAAATTTATGCACGTTTATTTTACTTAATTACTAAGGACATTGATGCATAGCCATAAAGTTGACGACAGGGAAAAATGCCTAACCTGTGGCGAATGTCACGTTTGTGTCAAATCCAAATTGACTCGGGGAACAGGCATGCCGAGCTTCAATTATCCTATGTGCGAGTAATTTTGCGGTCTCGCAATTCTCACTTGTGGCTTTTATTGATAACTTTTATCTGTTACATTATCGATGTGTACATGTATACTGTATATATAGACGGTGCAGTCGAGTCTGCTGACCCATCTTGGTCTTGGCCCCAGGCACCAACATCCTGCAGCAGGCCACCAGGCCAGGATCTAGGCACTCCTACCGACTGCTAAGGTTAAGAGCAGCGTGATATTCTACTTAATTTAGGATAGAATAAGTCAGTATAAATGTTTAAACAAAAGTAATACATGTATTTATTGTAAAAAAAATATGACGTTTAGGTAAACTACCCATATCATGAAATTCTGTAGAAAAGTAATTAAATACCTGTATTTTAACGAACATTCGTGATATCAGAGAATTATCCGAAATTTCATTTCAGTGTATTTTCAGGTATCTGAACTTGTTTCATTAGCTAAAATATAAAGTTGCCAAACTTGTTTCAATGTTCGTATCAACATTGATTTTTTGAAATTGATTTTTCAGCGTGGAAATGGTAGTCGTTTCCACCATGCTATCGCATAAATCCGTGCAAGTATGAAATTAAACACATTCCCTCATCAGCTTTCAATTATATTGTTTTGTCTAAAAACCAGCCTTTTGTAATTATAACTTTGGCCTAAAGCAGGTTCTGCGTTATTTCTATGGTTACCGATAAATTGCCACACCCATCTTCTCATGCCATTCCACTGTTTTATTGAATCAATCGGTAATTACATTTTGGATAGAATGAACCTATGCATGTGCATAACCTATTCCTTCCTAATGTTGCCCGTACAATCGTACATCCGTTCTGTGCGCTCTATACATGTTGATGCTTCTGAATTGCCTGACCCATATGCGCGGAATTTTCTATAGTGCAGATCGATATCTTTTCTAAACAAACTGGGGACTTGCAGCGTTTGTTTGTGAAATGGTGACTTCAGCAGCACCCCTGGTATACAAACTACAAATCAATTTTAATCCAATTTCTCATTTCGTGTTGCGAGCTGCATGCTGTTATCTACTGCAAATGATGGAAGTGTTCATTATCAATATGTTTACCTGGAACCCGCTAGTTTTTAATGGCGCATTTATAAAGCTCAACATTATATATTGACACAATTCTTGAATATATCAGTATCCCTCCAGAGAAGACTGCATATTGAGGACGCCATTTTGATTTAACCTAGTCGAACGTACATGTACATGCGCATTTAGGCTCTTAGCCACACGAATGTTTTGCATGTGTCCTAACATGCAACTGCATGGCAGAATAACTTTTTTGCTGCAATTGTTTTGCAATACTGGTTTCATGAATCGTGCCAAAATATATATATATATATATATATACTGTATATAGTCTGCCACGTTGGTAAAATTGGTTGAAAGCATCTTGCATCGTCACGTATTGATAAACGTGACAGGAACATAAAAAGTAACGTTGAGTAGTTTTCAATCTAATTGATAACCTTTCAGAGTTACAGACTGAGAACTAATGAAAGAGAAATCTGTATAAGGTTTATTCTATAGTGTCCTTTTGAGGTTTTGAATGTCATGTTTTCAAAAAAATTGATTTGACGTTTTTTATCTAGTCATTCAAAAATGGTTCAATTTAACGTAATCATCTTCTTTAATCACGTTATACTTCGCAGTTGCGAGAAAGGGCTAAACAAAGAAACTGACACGTGTGATATGAATAACGCGATGTCACTAACTTTCATTCGTAAAGAGGAGCTGTATGTGGATAGCGTTGTGGATGGATGGATACATGCATACCTGGTTTCGGGGCCGCGCTAATACGGAGCCCCTTAGCGGAACGTTACTTTTTTGTTTTTTGCGTGATGACGAAATTCGCGTACAAAACGAAATCTTCCGCTACGGGCCTCCGTATGTTTTCTGGTTCGTTCATTATACGCCTGCTTCGCCGCTTTCACTCGATCGCTTCGATCTATCGGTAAGCACAGCCCGGGCAAACCCGCTAGTTCCGAATAAAAGCAGAAGACTGCAATTTTGTGTTGAAAGCACCTCGTACAGATACACATGTGGTAACCACATTGAACAATTAAGTTATACCTGCGAGTCTGTGACAAAAAATACCGTATCCAACACAAGGGTTGACTTGACAGTTTATTAATGCTTCAGATCACTTTCGTATTAGATTGTGCGCGTGAGAACCATTTGAAGTTAAGTACAGGTCTGTCGAGAACTGCTGCAGTTTTTTCTCTCCATTTAATTTGCTACCTTGAATACAATCGTATAGTTTGCCAAAAGTATATAACGAAGTATAGCTTAGCAAAAACTGCGCCGCATATGCATTTTTGCGAGGCATCAAAGACATGTATTCGCACGCATAATTGGAAAAGTAGGTCTACACCTGGGATGCTGCTAAATTCTGAGCTCATAATTTATTCATGGCTATCAATAATTTAACAGCAGTGATAATCGTCCGTAGGCCTTTTTACTTTTCTTTTCAATATGAGTGTGCCTGTTTGGTAATGCACGATGTGGCGCATGTTAGCGTTTGCGTGCCATTGCCGTATATTCATACACATTCGGGTAATATTAGGAGAGAACGATGTAACGGCTTGCATGAATAAAAGACGCGCTTTTATTGGATAACCGTGTTTTCAATGAACGTTATAAAACGCGAAACGAGGTCTGGATGAATTTTTAAATAATTATTGTCATCTGCCAGGTAGATGTACGCGACTATCTTGTCACCTTGCTCGATTTTCTTTGTGGCACGTTTTGCAAGAAGTTTGATTAGAGTTTTTCGCCATAGTCTGAAGAAGTAAATGTTTTTTTCTTACCCAATCGTTATCCCGTCAGGTTTACAGCATGGGCATGCTATGGCGAAATGACTCGAACACTTATCAAGGATGTCAGAACTTCTTCAGGTCTGGAATCGAGAATAAGTTTATGAAATTACGTGTTTGCATGACTAAGCATGCAATTTAACTATATGAAACCTCTCAAGAGAATTGTAGCTTCACGGCAAATTATAACACTGTATGTAAAATGCATACATGGCGTTATCATATCCTGCTTTGGAACTTAGAAATTATTTAATTAAGCTTAATGTATATAAATTAGCATAAATGTTTATCTTGTAAGCCATCTCAACCGTGTTTGTTATCACGCGCATGCATATTTCTGTCGACTATGGAGTGCACGTTAATAACATTTACACTACATTTCTTATTCGTTATACTATACTGTATATTATAACACGATAACCCAGATGGCATTCCATATCTTGTTCATTATATTTATTATTCATGGATGAGCTCTGGGTACAATTTTTAAAATGTCTTGTCCCGTAAATTTGCTCTCACTGAGGTATCGTTCTTTTGATTTGAAATGTAGTACATGTATTTGTTCAGAAATCCCTGAGTTCGAATTTACGTTGGCTGTATTTTTGCGAGCTTGCATATCCGTTCAGTATAATGGTTTTGTTGCACCTTTACAAAATTTGAACATGTTTACAATTGCATATTTTGGCATGCAGGATGTGCACTTTTCGGGATGATTAATATACTTAGTATTTATGTGACAGTTTGATACATCGTTGCTTTCTGCCAATTCGCGGACTTGGTAACGTAGGGTACATGGAACCACTCAGCTGGAGACATACAATTAACCTCCATTCTATGGATACTTTGACCTAGGCCTTTGAATGTGGGAAGGACCATTAACTATGCATGCCTACATAGACCGTCATGGTAGTGCTGAATTGCCATTTGTCCATTGCACAGGTACACGCAATGAATCAATTTTCAAGAAACGAGATAATGTCAAGGTGATATTCGATTTGTGAATACGTTTGCCGATATTTCTTCAAAGCCACAATTTAAGATTAGTTGGTCAGCCAGACAGGCAAAAATGAAACCTTTATCCACGTGCACAATGTGTAAATTCATCCCGTGACATCATGAGAGTGCATGCGGTGAACTATTTCATATTTTGCGTGACTTTTCATGCAAAATATGCTTCTTCTTTAGAATCAGTACGAGTAGACTATATCGAGGAATGTTCCTTGGTCACATCATGAATTATTTTATCAGCTAAAGCCAAACGTCATAAGAATGAATTAAAGTTCTGGCAGTGCAAAACTGCATTGTGATTTTAATTTAGGAATTTCGATTCACGATCAAAGGAATCGATTCTGAACATTATTTATTGCTACGTCAATGAATGTGCAGGATATGCTTATATACGAATTTTAATCTATAAACACTTATAATGCGCCATCAGTGAGGCGTTAAGTGCCTTTTAATAAAATTTCTGTCCTTTGGTCGTCAGATGGCACTGAATGCTAACAATATATATCTAGATCCACGAAACCAAACCTATACATGTAGTTAGCTTTTCCATTTATACGTGCTTTGCCTTTCTGCCCCGTGCGGCGCATCTTTGACACTCATGTAACCCTTGGTATAACTTGTTACCTGGTGGTAATCGATAACTATACACATGTCTCCAAGGTATATACTGCGTCTGTCTGCTTTTATATAGGGTAAGCGTACATTCACCATGGTGATTTTACTTGAAATTTATACATGCGCCGGAAGTGCATTGTGCGGAGTCGAGAAGAATCCTAAGCATATTAATGATCATGTGCCGTACAAAATTATTCTTTTACTGGTCCATTTCGTATGCATAGCAATGAGTACCATATAGTGCCATTATATGTACAGTATGGATATGCATAATTCTGCGCATATATCCACAATCTAGTTCATGTTTCGAGACCAAGTCGTCAAAATAAATTGAATCAACGATATATTGTGCATGAATTAAGGCGAAGAATTAATGATGTCGAAGTCGACATCTACGTCATCAAAGCCAACAAAGATTTCGAGAGAGTTTGATGCTTTATACAGGGTAACCCTGGACCTGGAAAACCTGGCAAAGTCACTGTCAGGGAACTTATCAATGTTTGGAGAAGTCAGGGAAGAATGACTTATTTTGAAAAAGTCAGAAATTCAACGTAGTCGAGGACAAAATTGCCAAATTTCCAACGTTCTCCGAGGACAAAATTCCTACATTTTCCATGTTTTCCGAGGACAAATTTTCAAAACTTTCTACACTTTTTGAATACAAAATTGTCAACATTTCAAAAAATTTCATGCAATTTTTCTTTTGATTTAACATCTTTTTATGTCAAATTTGTCATTGGTAAATTTTGCAAAATATTTTCCTGTTTCGATTTTGCAAAAATACGTCAATTTTTGACGTTATCATTGGTAGGGAAATTTTTTTTGAAACCTGGAAAAGTCAGGGAAATTAAATTTCTGGGGAGACCTTGTTATAATATCGAAAAGTCGGTGGCTGCATTTCACGGTGTGCCCATTTACCTTTTTGAATTTAGTGGAGTTTTATTCGTCGCACGATTTCAGTTGTGGAGGAATCTCGTAAACTGGAAGTTCCTCCTTAATTTCTATTGCTGTCGAGCGTTGATATAAACGAATGGTCCCATGTGGTTTGAAATTGTGAGATGCTACTCCGCTTGCGAGCAAATGTCATAGTTTAATGCTTTCATCGTAGGAAGTTTCCGAGTTGTGCCATTGTACGTTCGTTCCCGAAAGCTTCGTTCGAGGCTGTGGAAGTTTGCCGTTAATTTTGATATGCTAAATCATCTTTTGTGTCGTGGCCCCTTCGCAGGCAACTTCTTAACTGAAGACACAGAAGTTCGCTCGTCGCGACTTGGGCTATATTTTTGACATTGTATTTCTAATTGAATTAATTATATATTCCTCGGTCTTCTATTCATCATTCAACCGAGCCTAGCTGTAGTGTTTTCATTCGCTGCTCCGGGATTACCTGCGGCTCTTAATTGATGCGAGCTCAGAATTTAATTTTCTTTTCTAATTAAAATTTTCCGCATTTTGAGCGTTCTTAGCTCCTATTTAGCGAGCATCTGCCATTAGCAGACGTTTCTTCAATGGAATTAAACGGTATTGGGGATAGAAGAAATCTTAAGTGCTTAATTTTCGTTTTATTTCTGCATGTTCAAGTGGTGGCCTCTGGTGAGAATACTTTTGCAACAAAACTATGAATTGCCGACTGGCTCTTTACTAATCCGTAGAAACTCGGTGCATATTGACAAATAAATCAAAAACGTCTGTATGGACTGGAATAATGTATTAGGGTCTTGTAACCTAAACTGTGAGGGCTATAAAAAGTTATTCGTACTTTTGAAGTACGCACTGTGCAGTACACGTGTAAATTGGAAACCTGTAGAGGATAGAGAAACAGGGCTAGCACAACAAACAGAACGAAATTCGGAGAAAAATGACGGGAAATTCAGTGTACAGGCAATCAAACATTTCCCCAAATGCTTCTCTGCTGGACACTCGGAACATGCAGGAAAGTAAACCTAGGGAACTTTAACGTCCTTCTAACCCTAGGTTCGCTTTCCTGCATGTTCCAAGCATCAAGCAGGGAAGTATTTGGGACAATGTTTGATTGCCTGTATCTTTCGTCGTGTTTGTCCGAATTTTGTTCTGTTTTTTTGTGCTAGCCCTGTTTCTCCATCCTCTGTAGGTCTCCAATTTACGTGTGTACTGTACAACGCATACTTCAAAAGTTATAAGGTTATAATATAATCGTGTTTAAATGTTATTTTACGATGAGGCAATGCCCTTGAGTTAAAATGCGACAAACTTTATACTTCATGCTTAAGTTAGACCACCAGAATAAGCTAGGCTTTTCCTTGGTTGAAAACTGTACCAGATAGGCCTACAACATAAAACCATATTGTTCAATATTGTTGTTAGTTGTTTTTTTACTATCGCAAGTCATGTATGACTTCTTTTTCAATTTCGAATGTTCACTAACTCGTAGTTTATCGACCGGAATATTTCTGAAACTAGTTTAGCTTTTTAAGAAGTAAAAGTAAAATTGTAATAAGAAAGGATTGCTGCAATACGTACTATGACCATAATAAAAATATATGTATCTTACATTAGCTTAAGCATGCATTATCGAATTAAGTAAAAGCACATCGTATACATTATTCGCGCAAGTCATTTTATTTTCTCTAGAAATTTCTTCCGACCTGATATATATTTATTTAATCACATGTACGTCTGCTAAGCCTGTGGACTGTTTAAAGATATATGAAAGTTTGGAGTGTTGCTATGACGATCAGTCGCATTGCTTTCAAGCACGTGTGACTGTTCAGTGTCAGAACATCCATTTGGGCGTGCTGCCAGTTTCCGGGCGTTTTAAATAACGACTCCCAATTGGTAGCATAAATTACGTTTTACTAGTTTGTCTGCACCCAGCCCACCGAATTGGTATCCATTGCTTAATCATGGCACTAATTTGGATAAAACGACAGACTGGAAGTGTGCTATCGAGCCAAAGACTATTTGGGAGCGTTAAAGGGAAGCGCTTCTTGATTTTTATATTTTGTGCCTCTTCCTGAAACTGCACCAGTTTTCGTGATAAGACGTTTTTGCTTTCAAAAACAGTTTTCGTGTAGTCATCAAAACTAGCATTAATGATGTTAATGTTAATATATTATTGCTGGAGTACGTACTATTATGCAAATACATCGTTGCGTCCAAACAAATTGTTGTTACATATTATGCAGACTCGTGCAGTATTTGAACTATTTGTATAATGGCCGCCGGTCATTTGTTCAAGTATGAATACAATATAAGCGTACGAGCACACGGTAACGTTTAATAGTACAGTGTGCAATAGTATAGCTGAGTTTATCTCGGGTTTGTGGTCTGGAACGACTCTGTCACATTCATAACAAACACCGCAGACATAATAATGGCCAAACCAACTGCGCTGCAATGTGCACAAGCATGCGTGCCAAAAAAGTATGGCATCAAAATTACAGGAGAATGGGGGTCGTTCAGAAATTTGTAGTCCTGCATGAATTCGTGGCTCAACAGGTTTCTTGCGTGCTTGTAACTTTAGCGTAAAAAAGCTCAAAATTACTCGTGTGATTTCAGATCTAATTTATTGGGATCTATTTTGTTGGGAATTTTCCTTGTTTGGAAAATTGCTTTTACTTATTGTCCAGATATCGTTAATCGTCGGCAATAGTAGTAGTGGTGCGTTAAACGGAACAACCATTACGTCACGAGTGCTATCAATTGTTAGGTTTTCCACGGGTACGTGCGTGCTAAGGAAAAGTTTGAAAATGGATGCTGTTTGCTTTTCGTGCAATGAATGCTCTTGTGGATACGCGTGACAACGCGAAAACCTCAATGTTATAACTAAGTTGTGACGCTTTAACGATGGCTACACCCACGCATCGACACAATGCGTGCAAATGTTCGATCATGGCAGGTTTGGCTGATTTATGCTCTCCTGTACTCTCACAACACCTTTAATGTGCTACGTAAACCATGCTTATCTGGTAATTGTTAATGATTTTGCTGTCACATGATGTTTCGAATGACCATTAGCCTTAACTGGCGAAATTATAAATGTTGCTTTCAACTTATACCATGCACATGTTGATATGTTAGCTAGGAAACAAGCTACAGTGCACAAAACTTATTTATGGCATTCGAACACTGGATTAAAGTGCCAGTCGGACATTTAGCAGGTACAGTAGATTTTATGAATAGTTTAAGTAAAGCCGGGAAGATGGCGAGAAACTTATTTGTCACTAATTTAACCATTCCAAATAAAATACCCCTAATATCCATGTAGATTGATTAATTGGTTTATACAATCCCTAAGACTTAATTTGCTTCATTTGTTGAGTTAAGGCTTTCTTCCAAAATGCATTATACCCTGCATTATTTAATTCTGAAAGTGATCAACACTACATCAAGCTACATCAAGAAACATTAACTCGCAGCAAATAACTCAACCATGCATGTTTTCATGTTACTGAATGAAATCATATTTTAACTGAGCTTGAGTAATGGTACAACTTGGTTCTCAACTACAAAAACAAGTACTGCATATAATGTAGGTATACTATTCGTCACCGTATTTATTATTGCCCGCATGGCATTTGCTCACCTAAATAACATTTCTAAAACCTAATTATTGCTTGAAACCTAAAAGGTGGCGTGACGTTTTAATGAAAACGAGCGGTTCAAGATGAGAAAATGTCACTTATTATTTGGAAAGCCATTAAAGAATTAATTATACAGTTTTCTCGTGTGAGCGGTTTAATTACGTAGTGAATTGCAGACTCTTGCCAGCACGCAGCTTGGTGTCAGCTAATTATGAAAGCCTGGGGCAAATCCTGCGCCAAGACTTAGATATATGCCCCAACATGCTTTTAAACGCCATTTCTTCCAATTTTGCACTAAATTAGATCTGCCGTAATTCTGGTTAATGCATTTGATTTGGAAATCTGACAGCGCATTTGCATAAAGGCTGCTCGCGCGCCTGCTCAGATTCCTTAAGAAATATATATTGCACCACCAATAAATCAAATTATAAGACTCGTTGCATTTTTTTCCCGTTTCGTTCAGTATTTCAAAAGTAATAATCTGTAATGTACTGTGTTGGGAATTTCAGCTGAATTGAGGGATACACAGAACAGAGCAATGATAAGCCGTAGTGTATATCATTTTAGTGGGAGATTTACTCGTGATGAATATGTTCGAAAGAACGATTTCATCTTGGGTTCGAAATAAAACTTGAAATAAAACTTGAAATAAAACTTGAAATAAAACTTGAAATAAAACTGGTTGTTATCTAGTTTAGCACATGTACGTCAGCAATATCTGTAGATATTTAAATATACCATAGGTATATGATGAATTGATCATTCTACACAGTGTAATGCAATTTGCAAGAAAAAAAATGATGTCGCGATATCTTACATTCTTCAAATCAATGAAGTTTTATCTTTACAATCACTTCAGATGCTTTTGTCTTTTTAACGATAAGATGTTATCGTTATTTGTTTACGTCATCACCAATGATCTAATTTTTATCTGGAAAATATACGTGTATAAGATAACTCCGTAGACAATACATTGTTAAAATTTCTGCACATCGATTTGAGTATCGCTGCAAGCACACGTGACTTTTTCCTGAAATGAGATTGCGTTTTAAATAGACACCTGCAAAATATTGCTATAGCCGCATTGCCAGGGAAGCAGAAGAGCGTCTAGATTTTAGCTGCAATACGCTGGTAAACACTTCAGTAAGCGCGCATATAGACAATTGGTGATTTTACCCACTTAACGACATTAAATGCTTTCAGGTTTGACTCAATTTCTAGACCGTTGACATCAGTTGAGATCATTGCAGTGAATGTTAATTGCACCAGATGCATCAACGGCATTCGATGCTGCAATGTGACCCGCAATCTATACTCCATCTTTCATCTGTTACCTTATTAACGCATGGATTTCGCCGTTATCTGTTAATGCTACTTTTAGTTTGTTCCAACTTAACCCGTTTTCAACCTTAAAAGCATTCAACTCTGGCCAATTGTTGTGACGATAAACGCTTTACAGCTTCGCATTTCTGCAGCAAGCAGTCTTAACATCGTGACAATCACCACGCACTATCCGGCTTTATATACTCTGGTCGGCCATAGTTTGCGTGAAGGGAGCCATTTTGTGCGATGTTTGTCGAGCACTTCGTAGGCCGTTGCTCCTTTCACGTTCTGTAATAATCGGATCTTATTCTCCAGTCTTGCAATCCTAACTTCCAAGGGGTATTACTAAAGTTGACCATTATAGATTAGCGTTAATCTATAAAGATCAATTGGGTTGTTGTGTATAGAGAAAGCCAAATCGCCCTAAAAGGCACACGAGTGGAATACCGTTTTAAGCGCGGTTGCCCAGCTTTGGCTATAAGTCCTTTAATTTATGAGCGGTTGCACTTGTCGTTAACGTCATTTCTGGATTACAACGGGTTTTAATGATCGATAGCCGCCAAAATTGCTCATTAAGTCTAAAATCTTTCTGTAACCTTAACAAAGACCAGTACAATCATTTGCTCTTATTCATTGTGGCACATTTTCCGATTCATTATACGAAAGAAAATGGTGTAAAAGAAGCAGGTAGTTTTCGTGTATTGAACATACTGTTACTCTAGAAAAATGGCTATGCAATTCCAAGTGTTCTGATATGAAATTAAGTTATCTGAAGGAAGGTCCGTCGACATTCAACCAAATTCGGGAAAATTCTCGTTCCGGGAGAATACAGTGAAAAGAGTATTGTTTGCAAAAATTTGAATGTGAAATTTTAGTTCGTTACTCGAAACGTAAATTGACATTAGATCTGGGATAGGTTTCGGAACCAGTCAAATTGTTTTCGTAAATGGGCATTAAGTCCGTTAAAACGCGAATCGACTGTATGTTGTTTGCAAGTTTTCTCAATTTTGCTTTTCAAATTTGCGATCGTTTACGTACAGTATATGTGCACCCTTATCCTACTTTGTGGATCTACTGTACTGTATGTAGTTTATATTATACGCATCCTAATACATGTATAAATTAATTAAAGCAGGTAGAAATAAGTCGAAAGTACTCGTAGTTTAATTATGTATCATCGAATTTTAATATAGCCAACTACGTTAAATGCGTAAATTCATACGCGCAGTCGTTTATCGCTGGTCTTTGGAAGCATATTTAATTTAATTATCTTTTCAATTATTGAATCCTCCAGGTTAAAACACTTCGTCTTCAATTATAAATGAAAGTGCAACATTTTTTCGTCTTCTTTTTCCTTGGTGCACGCGCCATCATAAGAATTCATCTTTGAATGTTGCGAGAGAATTTCCGCTGATGTATTATTTAATTGGTTTCTGTAGAGTCTCGGCTGTTTGTCTTTCCCATAATTAGCATAAGGATGATTCGGTTAATTTATTTCAACAACACTATTTGCATAATGCCGTATGCCGGCAGATAAACCTTGCATTATTCAGTAGCATATATTTAAAGCATCTTTCAGCGAGCAGCAATAAGTAGACAAAAAGCAATTTAAACAACTGTGTCTAAAATACGGCCTCTGGCTTATCCGCTAAGAAATCGAGGCAGCTTTCAATGTTTTCATCTCGGAAATGCTGTTTTCGAGATGAACATTTTATGACAGATGCAAATTTGACTTCATTAATTGATTTTGAGATAAAAAATATAATACGGTAATCTACAGCAGTGAAAAACGTCTACTAACCTAATTGCAACAATTCAACGTTTGCTGATATTGTACATCAAAATTGCCAATCATTTAATTATCTTTATGAACAGAGCCCCACATTCTGATTTAAGCGTTTAGAAGAATCGTGGTAAAGCACCACCAGCTTGCTACTGTATATATCTGTGAGATTAGATTAGTGATAGAAATGATGCCAAAATGCAATTGAAACCTTTTTGATCACACTTAATTGTATGTCCGATACTTGGTACCGTAATAATTTCATTCCTCTAATGCCCAATCTGCCCAAAAGTTAGTTTCAAAAACGACTGTAATACTGTATATCCATATCCAACTTAGTAAATATAATCAGACGTCTTGTTCATGAGGATAGTTATTTTAGACGTTACATTTGTTCAGGTTAATTTAAAACCCGTGTCCAGCTTTATGACATTGCTTTTTGCAAACAAACGCACACATTTCTTAACAATTATCTGAAAATCCTTCTGTAAACAGACTTGTAAATAACTTGACTGAGAACGATTGTGATAACTGGTTTGGAAAATAATAAACTCATGTTCATGTTTTCAATAAGCGGCAATGCAAAGCATTTTTCATAACTGTTCACTATTGATACGTTAACCCCATAAAATTGAAAAATTGGATCACCATTCAATCTATCAGACTTCTCATACTATATTGACCTGCCATCAAAGCTTCTATAATTGTGTTATATTTTACAACAAAAAAATGAGAAGAAAAGCGTACATTGCTGTTTTTCATATGCTTTTACCTGATCGATTATGACGTGTGCTTGCTTGAAACATTGCTTTTTATCATCTTACACTTTTTTTTTCGGACCTAGATTTCGAGCCAAAGAATCTAAGCATATATACTTTTCTTA
Organism: Megaphyllum sjaelandicum; assembly: GCA_034698745.1. Taxonomy (NCBI): domain Eukaryota; kingdom Metazoa; phylum Arthropoda; class Diplopoda; order Julida; family Julidae; genus Megaphyllum; species Megaphyllum sjaelandicum. The sequence goes on from JAQGBX010000182.1 coordinate 15,939, forward strand.
TCTTCGGCATAACCTAAAAGGATTTCTGCAAATAACTTTTTATTCAGTTTCATTCAACAATGCTTGTAGGACAATGCATGTGTTGGCGTCTCGACATTATGGTTGGCACGTTGGAATGCAAAACATTTATGCATATTAAATCTTTGTTTCTCTTAAAACCTTTTGATAAAGTGTGCCATTGTCTCAGTTTATTTTGACAACAAATCGTATTAACCTTTTCATAATGTTAATGTCATTTGGTTAATAATACAATTGTTTCAATGTTAGCTGCAAAGTTGCTGTTAATCTATTAATTGCTGTATTTATCATATCGCATTAAATGAATGCCTTAGTTGAAAACGTCAAAACAAGATAGCCTACACTGTAATTTATAAGAAAGGAGAGTACATGTGGCGGAAGTAGTCCTTCCTTGTTTGTAGCTTACGACGCCATGAAATTTTAATGGGATCATAGAAAGTCTGAAATAACTTCAAATAAGCACATTCCGGTAAATGGTAGTAGGCTACACGCAGAAGTCCTCAATCCATAAGAAAGTTGCGAATACATTATACAGTATGACGTTTGAGCGAGCAAATAAACTGCAGTAAATACACTGTAAATGCAATTTGAACTCCCTGGACATATTTGAGATCAATAGTAGCACAATTAAATATAAATAAATAATAATAATAGGAAATCGAAATCATTTTGATGTTAAGTGTTATCAACTTTTCTTTGTGGAGGTTGTAATTTGTTCTCCCGGCTCTCTTACCAACTTGGAAGGTCCGAAATTCAACCCATTTGAAGAACTTTCCCGTTCTTCCGAAAACTGAAGAAAGAATACACACAGTATTAGTAAATTGAGTTCGTAAAGATGAGGGAATGTCATTTTTGTTCGAAACATGTAGCGAAAATATACATTAGATCCATGGGATACTTTTTCGGGACCAACGCATGGAATAGTTCGTAAAATGTATTCATAAATGGAAGGTGCGTAAAAACGTATGTGGACTGTATACGTGAATTATCTAAAACAGTCACATTTCTGTGGACGAAAGTGTGGAGACTGTATAGTTCCAGAAAGCAGTGTTATTACTCTAATACATCTGTGTTTTTTCACTTCGTTTTGTTCTTAATTGGAGTCTTCATTTTGTTTACCCGGCTTAAAGATGACCGAATAAGGCACGCGCCATGTTTTTCCTTAGTTCATTTTATCCTTTTAAGACAAACGTATACTAGTATATCCTGTTGTTGTAAAACCGAACGGGGATGTCCCCGGGAAATCGATCGCAGATAGCAGCTATTGAATTCCCTATGAAAATCAAATGAAGAGAAGACAAAAAAAAAACTGACTCGAGTAAAAAACAAGCTCAAAAATAGCGCTAGCCTTCATCTCCGGTGGTTATTTGCATGCAAATTGCCCGCGGCATCCTAATTCCACGCTTTGGAAATTGAATTTTCCAGATTTGGATAATTCCAGACACAAAAAAGCAGATAGCGGCAAAACGCTCTCTTGCTCGTCTAAATGTAAGCTCGGGGGTAAAAGGTCTACCACCGAACTTCTACTTAACCGGTAAGTTTATGTATTTTAGGTTTGCCAATAGCTCGAAGCGATGCAACTTGGAAAATGACGTTACTACGCGAGTATTGATTGCCTGGACGTCTGTAATCGTCCTTATGTGGCGTCTTTTTTGCCTCCTCGCTCGATCTTCCCGAGGGAATTTCCCCCGAAAGTTTGTCATTTCGCCATTTGGCGAAGCCCCCCGCAAGAAAATAAGCTCCAATCCACCTCCTGCATGCACCATCATCTTTTGCCAAACAAACCGATGTATATGTATACAAGAAGCATCGACCGACTGCCCCGCACTCGCCTCTAATTCGTGTTGCTTCACAGAATTAAATTGGACGGTGGAAAAAAAAAAAGGTTTTTTGTTTTTATCGATTGCTGATTAGCCATTCTGTCGCAATTTCTGGTTCCCACAGGCGAAGCCAAAAACAATTGGAAGCGATAACGGAATGCGAGGATCTGGAATTTTTCTGCTTTTCTTCTTCTTTTTATCGGTACTACATTCGCCGAACGTTTCGTTTAGCTCTGGGAAATTTATAGGCAGATTCAATTCAATACGCTTGAATTTTCCCCATAGGCTGTCGAGACTGCGAGAGCTAACTCTTTTTTTAGGTTGTTGCATCGTTGGTATTGTAATGCTTGCAAATCGAACCGTCTTCCTTATAAATACATGCATAGCTGGAAGAATTAGCTCTGTATACATTCTCTGTAAACTTTAATAATACATTACTAATCTATACTCTCTGATCCTATGGTGATTTGTGCTTTCTATATATGAATAGCTTTTCCCATGGAGCAATTGATGCTCCTTAAACATTTTTGGTCTACTGCCCTCTTTTAAAACAAATGTTTCATTAGGGTTCCTCTTAGGGCAAATGTTTCATCAGTAACCCTACGCATAAAATTGATCAATAACGATACTATGATAAATATTTTTTATGATTAGTCTTAATTAAATTACAGTACATGTATATCTATCTTATGCGTAATTTCAATTTGCATAAATTGTTTGTCCCCTAGAAGCTTTCCACTGCCCCCCCCCCTCCCTCCCCTACTGTCGCTTTGCCTTCCAGTGCCCATTTTAAGGATCACTGCTATAAAGCCTTCAAGAATTTTAATACGAAACTCCACGCTTCACTCTTAACAAATTTTTAAAGTTTTTATCTTAACTTTTATTCTTAGAAATTTCTCAAGTGCAATATTATTTATACTGGTTAGCCTACTTGATTCCTTATTCATCCGATAAACATTATTGTAATGTAGGTTTTTCTGCATTTGCATAGCACTATAACTGAAATCCAAGAATATGTACACATTATAAAACGTTTATTTATTATTGAGATATAAATTGTGTGATATGCTGGAAGAAACCCAATTGATGTTAGTTGCTGTGTATGTTACATGGCAAGAGGTTTCTTCACAGTTAAGTTTAATTGTTCAGAAAATCTCCTCCTCTCACAAAAACCTAGCTGCCCAAAACTTGTCATAAAGCAAATAATGTGAAAAGGACGAGGGAATTAATTATAAGGAATTTTCTTCAACGATTCTTGAGAGAAAGTGCAATTACGTGTCGATTCCTTTGCTAGATATCTACACTTATTTTCTGCAGCATCCCTTTGTTTTTTGGGTATCAACCATAAAGATTTTTTGTTCGTATTGTTTTTATATAAACAGCAATTTACCGCGAAAAGACGTTTTCTTAGCCGCAATGGCTTATTCTGTTTTTGTAGCTTGGAATGGAGTTGCAGTAGTTTAAAAAAAAGTGACTAATGATCCTTACATTATGTTGCCTGTTGAGTAATCCTCTTTTGGGTTAAGAGAGTGAAGAACGCATTTCTTCCGATTGTTTTATAAGAAACGACTGATGATGCCATGAGAACATCAAGCATGGCTAATTGACGCGCTTTTGAAATAGTTTAAAAACTAGTGCAAATCAAGAGTCGATGCTATATTGTTGTGAAAGTGCCACAGAAGGGCAAGTAGTAAGATCGTTCAGTTGTTATTGAACCACATGAAAGTGCGTTTTCATCTGATGTTTTCAGGTGTTCTCCAAACACCTTAATTGTTTTACATGTATGTAATTTATGGCAATGAAACCGACCAGGATATTTTAAAAGGCATCCAAAGATAAGAAGAAAATCCATTAAGCAATGATGTCATCACAGTATAGTGATGATTGACATGTTTTCAAGCTTCAAGGTATACAGTCCTAAATCCAAGTGACTGACATTTGTTTTTCGTTTAAACCGTAGTTCGTATTATCAGAAGTTAGAAAAAACATGATTTCAACGAATGAGCTAGGTATACAAACAAATGCAAAATTTTCTTACACTGTCGTCTTATTACACATTCTCTGGAAGCGCACCATTTTAAAAGGTTATCTAAATAATCCAATATCTCTATCCGTTGTTTTTTTTTCGTGAAATTTTCTCAAAATGTCTAGGATTTGTAACCGAAAATTTGTACACTGTATAGTTCTCCATTCTGTATGGCTATGGCTTGAATTTGCAATAATGCATTTTAGTACCATGCAGCGCCAACTTGACCAAGCCATGCGAGTTCGAATTTCACACGTGTCTAAATGAGATTGCGAAAAGTGGCTAAAGTCAAGATGGATTCGGGAGATGTATGTGTACTCCCATCAAGAGACGTGTACTTCAGTAGTAAATCGTCCCTTTTACAAGGGATGCCAGAATACCATATCTACTTTTTAGAAAGAAAAGCTATTCAAACGCAATTATTCCAGGCGGTGTTGTCTTCAGTCTGCCAAGAATGTCAATGCTTAATCAAATAAGCAACTGAGGGAGAGTGGAAGCAAATGTCGAACACTATACGGAATAAGGACACTTTTTTTGCCTTTGCGAAGGCCCTGTTTTTCTGTTGGTGGAATGCTTGTTGACATTTGCTGATGGACGAAAATCTGAAAATGAAATGTCAAAAAAGTCCAATAATTTTCTGGAGAAAAAATAGATAAGGCTGAAAAAGCCATCGTTGAAAAGGAGTTTCCTGTTGACAGTGTTTTATGTTCATTTTGGAAAGTTGGCACCAAGAACTTCTGGACTTCTTTTCCGCGCGCTGAACTCTCGCCTTGTTGGCTTTTGTTGGAAAAAGCGGGTGTGACTGGCACTAATGATGATTACTGGGAATTAGCTGATTAACGTTTGCTTTTAAATGAATAGCCCTCTGTCTGCCCAAGATATCTATTATGAATGCCGTTTAAAAAATTCAGACCTAGATGATAAAAAATGAATTAATGACTCCTGAGACCATCAGGGCTGAGAGGAGGAGGAAAAAGAATGGGGTAATTTGTAAAAAAAGTCATCTTAATGATAATACAATGGAATCATGGTAGTTTTTTCTCCAACGTGATTAATAATTCAAATAGTAAATGAGCTCGGCGCTTTCTTGAAAAGATTACATAGTAACTTCTGTGTGCTTGGAAGAGGACGCGTTTTTAGAAGAAGTGGCCAGGGAAATGATTTTTCAAATAAAAATAGGAATTTATTGAAGTTTAATACGGTTGATTTCTTTATAAACGTTTTTTTTACAGTATATATAAAAAGGTAAAATAATGCGGGGTAAAATTTGTCAAATGGTATATAACTGGTGATCTTTTTATATAGCCATGCAAGTTGCTGTTCTTTTCAGTTTTAGGCTGATTTTCTTTGATTTTCAATCAGATTTGGCTCGGAAAATCACGCTTCAGCTTTCATACTTATTTCTAAAGCTATAATGATCAATGTGTTCCATACTTAATCAGATTTATCTACATGTCAAACCTGCATTTAAATGCCACACAGATAACATCTTCATTCAAATATCTTATCATTTTCTTAATGGTGTCCAATTTGTCTTAAAATAAATAATTGAATTTGTTAAAAGCAGAATGGTATATGTGACTTAACTTACCTTTTGAGATAAGTGCACAAACTTTTTCAAAGTAATACAATTGTATGCTCTACGTACTTATATCTAGTGACGCTAAATGACAGCACATGCTATAGTCACTTGCATCCTTCTGATATACTTAAAATGTGCCCCCTCAGTGTTGAAATTCTGCACTTAACTCACTATTTGTGATTTTCACACTTTTACCGTTCTGCTTTTATTAATTTAACCCATTCAATTTACAGTTTTCACGAACATTGTTCAGCGAAACATTTTGGGATTCGTGTGGGAAAATCAGTTGACATCATTCAGTTTGTGTAATATTTTTTTTCTCTATTTTATATAGAAGATCCTCTCGCCTGGACCTTGGTTGGATTTCGTCCCAAGTATTCGTAGTCAACAATTGGACTGTGATGCTATAATAATATGGCTGCTTTCCTAAAACCCAAACTTCTACTGAAGTTGATCTTGGTGTTTCCCGCAGCTTGGTTCGTTTTCGTCTTGTTGGTCGGACTCCACGAAAAAAGTCAAATTTCGAAGGAAAATGAAGCGCGTAAAGTGTACAAGTTACCGGACATTAAAATAAATAATGAGGTGGGCATTGATGCTGGTGAGCATCAAAAGTGGACTCAGGAACCCATGCCCATCCCCGTAAAAGACTCGCAGGACCATACTAAGCGTGTGAATAAAATAGACTCCGAGTTGGAAATAATGAGGCACGAGCAGGCCCACCAAAGGCTGGATGGTCTCGATTCGGGGAAAGCAGTACTTCTGCCCCCCAAAGACAATAATGACCTTTACGGGGAAATGGGCAAGGCTGTGGTCCTCCCCAAGAACCAAACGGATGATTTGAAGAAGCTGGTGGATCAAGGCTGGCAAAACAACGCGTTCAATCAATATGCCAGCGATTTAATATCAATCCATAGGTCTCTTCCGGACATGCGGGACGAAGAGTGAGTACTTTTTTTTTATCTTTTTCCATTTCACTGTAAATGGAATTTGAATGACGTACAATGTTTCTTGTTAAACAAAATTTTATTTAAAAAACACTAAACACGAAAATATTTTAAAATATATTTGAAATATAAGTTTTATTTAAAAATACTGTATTTGAAAAAATATATCATTTTGCTATAAACAAGTAATACATGTATAATTTCATACCATATTTGAGACAACTTATATTATATTTTTGATTGTAGAAAATACATTTCTCTTCAATATGGGAATATATCTAAGGGTAGGCTACTCGGGCGAAGGACAGTCAAGTACAATTGTACTTATGGGAAGTGGAAAGGTTGTTCTTAAAAAACAAGTAACACAAAATGGGTTTATAAACGAAGTCGAGGTCTAATTTGTAATCATGAAACCAGTATAGGCCTACTGGATGTATATATTACTGTAATTCAAGTTATTTTTAAGCTGCGAATTACACAAATTCTGTCTGAATAGCTCTAGAGTTAAATGTTTTGATTTCAGTTTGACTGTCATCTCAAAATTTTAATCTTTTTTCGATTGTTAGACCTTTAAAAATTGTTAAAGACCCCTTTCTCGTTTCCCTCAAATACTTTCCCATATATTTACATCCCAAAACTGTACGTCTTTCGTTACCTTTTTATGTAAGAAGTTTTGAAATGGCAAATGCAAGCACGTTTAGTTTGGCTTGCTCGGATTACGCAATATAAATTAATACAGTATTGAAGCATACCTGAAGTTGATGCACAGAGACATTTCAAACGTTTATTTTTTGTCTTTGAACGAAATGATCTAAACGGCTTCTCAAAATTGGATTTGAACAACCTTTTAAGAGCCAATTTCTTACTTTGTGTCCCAATAAATTTAACGTTTCATTCTGTAATTGGAATACATTCTTCGCATATTCCTTTAAACGTAATTGCAGTTCATGGTTTGCATTTCTTCGTTACCTGCTTCAACGAATTGTGTCATTCACGTTACGTTGTATATGCGAGGACAAAGCACTGATGCCGTCATGAACAGGCTTGTTTTTTTAATTAAATAATGCAAATAAAATAGCAATTGTTCCCTACATTCGTTTATTGAAACGTTTAAGGTTTGAAGTCTATATAGTTGCATGGTTGGATTTTAATTACGCTCACCCTTGGTTTCAAATTAAAAGCATCATTCTACTAATATTATTTTAATTAATTCCCGCATTGTAGACTTCCTAATGGCAACATGCACGTATATTGCACCCACTTGTGCTGAGTACGTCATTAAACTCGAAAAATCGGTCACGACCGTGCTCCTTTTCATCTTGCTCTCTTCTTCATTATTGCTTTCTCATAATATCCCTTATCTCGGTGCCCTCATGACCGGAACTGGCTTTGGGCGTCGTTACATAAATTGAACAGGCTGTACTAACTTAATTCATCTTCTTAATACTGTATGCACATAAGCCCACTTACAAATTACAAGTGTAATTCCAGATTTCCAAGAATTGGATTTTAAGTTTCTCACCATGCGCTACAGGTCAAGTTAATTGCTCGATGACATATGATCATATTTATACATTTTATGCATGTGCATTGACCACGACAGTCGTGTCTAAATGTTTTGAAAGTAGTTGCCAAAATAGGGCACTGTCGGCGTCATGTCTGGAAGTAATAAAACAGTGGAAAGAATAACGAGTCAACAACTTGGGGCACTGTTCATTTTGTAAATCGCCTTTGAAAAATCCTCCATCTCAGGAAATAATTTCTGATGAATTATTCAGTGAATTTTCATGAGGTTTAGTTTAAATAGATAACTTTCCCAAGCAGACGACGCGTGCTGGCTCCGCCTTCATCAGACACGTGCAGGCACCTTGCAAGTTATTTATGGATGGGCAAAGTTAGGTTTTAAGGCCCATCGAGGTTCATATACATTGTACAGTATTTTTGCCTTCAGTATGAATGAAATATTTAAAGTTAGTGAGCGTGGAGACTAGGTATAATCTACACTTGTATACATGTATATTGCATTTTGAACGTTTTCTATCCTTGTCGTTTTCTCGTAAGCTTGTTAGGGTTTGGTGATCTAAAGAAATAATAAATGGGGTTTCTTCGTGGTCTCTATACTGCATCCGATAGTATTCTCTCTTAAAATCCACGAGCTAAACTTCCGAGAAAAGCAATCTTGTAGCCATTTCTAAGTTATTACACCATGCAGGAAAAAATAGGTCTATATACCTGATTAGCGCGAAACCGGCGAAATTTCGCCGTTCTTTAGCCGGAACTGGACTTAACGTGTTTTTTTTTTATTTCTACTATAGGTGCAAAAAAGAAGGAAAGTATTTGGAAAAGATGCCGGACACCAGCGTAATAATTTGCTTTCACAATGAAGCCTGGAGTGTTTTATTAAGGACTGTGCACAGTGTCATGGACCGATCTCCAGAGGCACTCCTCCATGAAATTATTTTAGTGGATGACTGTTCAGATATGGGTAAGTCACTCATTTCTTGCAATGATTTTACATGTATTCAGTTTTTTGTCTGCATATTTCATTGTTCCTTTAGCGATGGATTTAGGGAATTGTGTTAATTATGAATGACCTATAAGTTAGTCGTTTAAGTACCGGTACGTCTCAAAACAGTAGTTCATTAAGATGCAATCTATCCTTTACCGAATATTTTGGATAAAACTAGCGGAAAACCCCGGCTTTTCCCGGGTGAAAATTGTCGTTTGATTTTCTAACCTCTTTTATGCGATCAGGAGTTAGATGTAGTTGTCCTTGTCTCCAAAAGATGGTGCTATATGATCTGGATACATCCCGGACGGGGGGGGGGGAGTGAAACTGGTTTGATAATTTTATGGCCCTGGGTAAATTAAAAAGATTTATGGCCTTGAATTCCCCACGGAGTTCACGCTCGTGGGGTGTGTGCCATGAGTGGCCAATAATATCGAAGCCACAATCAAATCCAGCCAGCCAGTGACACACAAGATGGACTCGATTTCTATTTTAAATATATATATACTGTATATAGATGGGTGCTGGACTAGATAGCATTCATCCATTGAAGATGTTGGTTGTCTATAGTCGATAAATGCAGAGGGCGCTGCTCGCACCATGAACGGAAAAGGTGGGGCTAAACGAAGACAGGCACCGATTGATTTGGCGATTCGCAATATTGAGCCTCTCGTAGTTAAGTGCCTTTCTTCGTTTAGCCGTTAAATAAAATCTCTTCAGTGAATGTGGTATACCACCTTGAATGACATTCTAATTGTCGCGTATACGTACGTGTTAAGTAGGAGATCAATGTTTCGATCCGGAACTGCCAACTTTCATTTATTTGTCAGACTCATCGTCGGGGTAATGATATTCATGAGCGCAACATTTTGACCCCGACCATTTTATCTTCATCTGGAGCGGCCATGCAGTCGTTCTACTCGACGTGCATTTTGTCACCACCGCGGACTAAATTTATACTGATGATAGGCAAGGCTACACGATTTGCGCCAAACAATTTCTCGCGCTTAACTTTGCCATTAAAAGATTCAAAAAATGACGGTCATAAATAAAGCAAATTGCAAACTGGCAGCATCGGATCAATTAATGGATGGCATCTTCACCGCCCCGATCGATGGAGATCTAGAGAGAGTTAACTACTTGCAAGGGCGAAAGTTCATTTTTGGTCATTTAGCGATGCGCGCCTCTTTGGCAGTGATTTGTGAATCCCATTTTTCTCTCCGCGCGTTCGCATCTGTGTCAAAAACATGTGAAAAATCGTTACGCAATGTGTGAATGACGCGTGCGAAGGCTGCTCACTTTGGTGAATGAGACGCACTGGAAAGGTGCGACTAATGGGCTTTGTTTAAAGAGTCGCATTTGCCGAGGCACTCCTGTTTTAAAACCTCGTCCATCACATTTCTTCCCAAAATTAAGATAGCGGATAGGGCCATTATACCAATGTTGGATGACAAATATCCTCCCGTGCGCTATATATTAAGGGCTTATCAATTAGCCTTTGGCTGAGTTTAGCCTCGACTTAACGTGACGCCATTTTGGATGCTATATTCGTAGTAAATTTACGGGATCATTTAGCGTTAATGGACCGCATTGGAAGGGACCATCTTCGCGATGACAATTTTGCATCCAAAATTTAAAATCAGGGTGGCCACAGGTCAGGGAAGTCTTGGAAAAGTCAGGAGAAAAAAAGTGGTCGTGGAAGTCATGAAAATGTCAGGGAAATTTGTGAGATATGTCAGGAAATTTTCCAAAATAAAAGCAAAATGCTATCCATGCACTCGGTCTGCTCTTAAGCTCCATCCCCCAATCCTTTTCAGCTATAGGCTTGTAACAAAATCTAGTGTTTTACCAAGCTTCTCATTGTAATTGTTATTTTATTTTTCATTATGACAAAAAAATTGATATGCATTAACGAGTAAGTTTTGGTCAGGGAATTCTAGATTTTAGTCAGGGAAAATAAATTTTGTGGCCACCCTGAAAATGCACTTCGCACGTTTTATACTATATAGGAGAGTGCACATTCACGTAACCTATTTTTCTACTGACAGTCAAGAGTCCTTGATCGAAACGTTTAATTTTATTGTTAATTTTTTTATAATGGCTTAATGTGTAGCCTATATTGAAAAAAAATAAACTAACGATAAAAATTAAAACATGTAGACTTTAATGTTAAATCCTTCATAAACGAATACCAAGACCTTGATCCCAGAGGTAGTACATGTAGTTTAGAAAGGTTATACTGTATACATCATACAGGGTGCTGCGAAACTTTACAAGTTATGGGTGTTGAGCAAACATTTTTTTTTATCTTGGATTGGTGTAGCATATCCTTTAAAACCCTACCAATGGGAGGCGCTACCCACTATAACTGAACTGAACTGAAAATGTAGCCTATTCTTTGAGACGGATTCCCCTAGAGAGGGCGCTACTCGCTGTTGCTCTACAGTGTGCAGCCTACTATTCCTCAATGATACTTCCTTGTCCTTCGGTAGCATCCGTTCCGATTTCTTGTTTCAGGGCCCACCATATACCCAATAATCTCTTTATTGGGAAACCATGTAGACCACGTTGTCCGCTGATGCCAACTTTTGGCGCTTGGAAAGCGTGTGCAGAAAGGTTGAGATCACACTTGGTATACTCCATCGAACACGTTAAGGAAATCTTGACGTACTGCAGCTACTACAGTATGTGTTACGACGCAGTCTTTATACAAATATACAAGTTGTATATAACTCAATTCAGCACAGCCAAAAACAATAAGTGCTGCGTTGGCATACGTACTGTACATGTAATGGTGTTGCTTTGTCTCAACTTTGAGCACCTTTTGTGAATAAATTGGTTTACAGTCATGTCCATTCGTTTCTGTACCTGCTCCACCACGTCTCTTTAACCGCCCTCTGGCGCCGAACGGTGACTTCAGCGGAATTTAATACATATTGACGAAACAATATTTGCCTCGGTGTCCCCTCGCAATCTATATATATGAAATAGGAAACGACGCCATCTTGGTTTTTCATCGGACGGGCATTGAGTACGACATCCATATGATTGGCCACTCATGGCACACACCCCAGGAGCGTGAACTCCGAGGGGAATAACAAGGCCATACATCTTTTTTAATTTGCCCCAGGCCATAAAACTGTCAAACAAGTTTCCCGTCCCCCATCCGTGATGTGTCCAGATCATATAGCGCCATCTTTTGGAGGCAAAGGGCAGCTAAATCTAACTCCTGATCGCATAAAAGGAGTTAGAAAATCAAACAACAATTTTTACCCGGGCAAGGCCGGGTTTTACCGCTAGTCTCACTTAAAAATTAGACAGTTTTACAGCATCCTGTTTAGGATTCTGCATTATCCGCCGTGAGGCTTGGAACCGATCCCCGTGGATCGATACGTCGGCCCTGTTGTGCTTTTTATTTCGCGTACCAGAGATTCTTCAAAAAGATGGTAAAAAAAGCACGTTTTTAGGAAGCTGGCCATTAGCCAGTCCGACGAGACATCGGCTAACCCCGGGGTTTCACATCCTTCCTGGTCGGTCCGAAATGCGGGCGAAGGCAATTTTCATAACTCGCCGATTAGAATCTGCATTTCCGTATTGCCGCGACACCAATTCGCATCAGATGCGCGCATCGCAACCTTGCCCCACTTGCCCCGTTCGCTAATTGCGTTCGCAGAAGTTGCGTCGATTCGATGTTTCCATCCGCCTCGCGCGTCGTTAATTACGTTCTGGCTCTTGATCTTCCTCGCACGCCTTTTCTATACCCAATACCCATCGAACGGCGCGTGGAAACGACGTTGGTGCAGGGGTTGTAAAAAAAGGGCATTTTCAGTTCAGGTAAATGAAATCGAAACGATGGTGCATTTAAAAGGAAGGCTTGCGAGTTAACTTCCTGGAGCAACGGCGCGTGGCATCGTATCTCGCCAAGTACGGCACTCGTCGTTTTGTCAGGCTGCTGCTTTCCAATTAGCTTTTCGAGGTGGATCCTAATGGGACTACAATTTACGGCTAGCTGGCCAACATTGCCTCCCAAGAGGAGTTGTTGGAAGAATACTCTGGCCTCGGTCCGATTTGGCCAAGACGGACGTAACTCACGCTTCGCTCGTCTTGTCGAGTGGGATTTCTGTATGCTGATGCCATTATGAAACTCGAGCCATCTAACTGCTGGGGAAGGGCTTTTTTTGTGCTCTTTTTCCAGAAAGCCGAGCACGTAGTTGGGTTCTGCAAACATTGTAATTTTATCGGTGGACAGTACCAGACTGCTGCCATTTATTTCAACTGCCCGTTTTTTCCCCCTCCCAGAGCTTATCTCTCCGAGCCTTTTGTGCTCTCTGGCCATGCAACCAATTTCGATTGTTGCGCCGCTTGTCCACGGGGCCCGGGGGTTGGAGGACCCTGCAGCCTCCAACAACCTCTGGATGCAAACGAGATTCTTCTCCCCCCAACGACGGAAACTGGCCCTCGGAGGCTGCTCTCGCGCGCGGGAACACCTCATCAAATTTGGATTTTTATTTTTACGGCAGCGCGTAAGCACATCGTTTATTTCCTGCGGACCGAAGGCGCAGTTTGCGCGAGTAATCCATGCATTCATGCTGAAACTCTCCAGGAAACTGTCTTCGGATGGCGAAGCCGATTAACGAAAGGAAAACTTTTATTGCGTTAATTCCTTCGAAAAATAGCGGTGTCCGGCAACGGTGAGCTTTTCACGAGAAAATGCTCGGAGGCTGGGAATCGATATGCCTTCATGGTGCAAACCTGCATGGAATGTCTTTATTTCCTCCCGCAATGCACCGAAATAACACGAAATTAACGCGCCAGGAAATGCGCTTAAACATGGCAATTCTAGTTGTGCATGGCCATGCGCGCTGCTGGAAATGTTGCTCATTGGCCTTCGTTTGCGTACTTTATAGACTTATTTCATTTCTAATGAGTCGTTTCAATAAGTTGCGATAACTGGATGGGATCGGATTAAAAGTCCTTGGTTTGTTCTCAATTTGGAAAGAATAACGTCAAAGTCAAAACTAGTGTATACACAAACAGATCTTTTCATCCTCTGTCAGATGCTTGGGTAGGAGCACATTGAACTTGTTTCAGTCGCTTGAAAACAAGTTCAATGTGCTCCTACCCTATACCTGCAACACTCATATAAGTATGTCTTTATGGTATTTGAAATAATAATAATAATAATTTTATTCAAAAAAAGTGAAAAGGTAAGGAAAGGTTACAAAGATAACTCTTACAGCCAACCTGGAAGTAAGATATTGTGTAGGGTGTTCGGAAAGTATATAGATAACTTGCTGCATGTGACGTCACGCAGCTCGTGGGCGTGACTAATGTGACATGGTTTGCATTGTGGGCGGGTTGGGTACACTCTACGAAAAAAAAAAGGTATTTAATATACCAAAAAAAGGTGTTTTGCTTTTCACAAATACTCCACCTTTTTTGGTGTTATGGAAAACCTCTGAGATAGGGTTATATGAAATAACTCATCCATAATACCGTAAGAGGTGTTCCAGAATACCATTATGAGGTTTTTTTTCTCTCAAAAATTTGCCGATTCCAGTTACCTCACCAAGGTTGCCTTGGTGTGTACCTACTAGCGTACATGTAAACGGAAACATACATTAGTAATCACGTGCTGTATATAGTTTTATTTCCAAATTTATTCTTGAAACTTACCGAGATTCTATCCTGCAACCTACCATTCTTGGATACCTCACGCTACCACACTGCTATCTCGACTCACTTCAGAGAGCCTCACTAGTTGTGCCTTTTCCTGGGTTTCCCATAAAGGGTATCTATAAGCACCTTTTCAACGGTTTTTTTTTTGTTCAAAACACTTTTTTTAGGAGTTTAGAAATACCATTAGGGGTTTGTAAATACCAAAATATTTTTAAACACCTCAATATACATGTACCTAAAAATGACAAGCAATACCTTTGGGTGTTAAAAAAACACCTAATTTCACCATTATTTTTTAGAGTGTACATGAATCTGAGAATCGTACGTGGCGCTAATAAGGAGCATTAATTATTCTAAAAACTTTAAAGAAAATGCCTCCTTAGATACTATCACTTATCCATGAATAGATTTTTTACCCGAAAGTAAATATTATGATGCTGTTTTGCCGCTTTAAATCAAAAATTGTGTGAATTTTCTCGTTTATTTGTAAATAAATAATTAAAAGAATAATGCAAAATGATATACGAAACGAATGCGTCTGCTGCCTGCACGTGCAATTTATCTATAGCAAAGGCAATCATTTTTGCCACAGTATATTATTACGATGTACCCCAACTTGTCTGATCTAGGCGGAGCCAGCACGCGTCGTCTGCTTGCGAAAGCTATCTATAGGACTCGTAACTGGTGCAGGGTAAAAATCGTGCATGTCAGGGCTTTGAACTTTTCGGTGGAGCCGTAATGCATACTGATGCAAATTTATTTATGAGAGAAAGCACGTCCTCGAGACAGCGATGTTTTTTAATCAGAATTGCCTGATCAAAATTTAATAAAGGCAGTTTTTTAAGTAATATGCATATTTGATAGCGAGTAACGAGTTATAGTGCAGTCTTACCATAAATAGTTAAAAACGATAAATTTTCTGCACTTGAAACGCCCTTAGCAACCTGCAACCTGACGATATAGGGTCGTCATCCAAACTTGAATATTTTCATTAAATTATCAAATGTTAAGTATAGACATTTTGCATGGCCGTGGTGCATAAACACGAAACTCGTGTGCTTAAAGTTCTACGAGCAATGCAGATATGATAATTCATCGACATTTTGCCTTTTATTTCAACTGTAAACGTCACGACTGGTGTTGCGAGTCAACACTTAACTCGCGTTTGGCTCGTCCCACTTAAAATGCAATTCTGGTATAATAAATTCATAATCTGCGTTTATTTGCAGCGTGTTTTATCATGCCGAACCACCATTGTTTCGCTTTGTCGATTTCGACTCGCCTTTTTACTCGTTTCGGCAACATGGCAAACCGTGTAATCTGCATGGAGAGTTTGTTGCCCTTTGCCATAAATAAGGCGTTATCTGGTCAGGGGGCTGCACGTTGCCAACGCAGTCGAAACGATCAAATTGGCGTAATATTTTAATTAAGTTTAGCTAACTCATCCGTGGTCACTCGAGCTCGGTGACTTCTGGAGCACCGATAATTAACGTTAAATATACTCGATCCCGTAAAGCACGCGCCATTTCGGATAAATGCCTGGGAACAATTTGCACCGAGTCACGTGGAATTCACGATCCATATTGGCTTTTATTCGTTTTAATTACGCCAAGTGGTTTTGCTAAATGAACCTAACATATTTTTTCTCGCCTCCTGGTGGCGGATCTTGAACCTAATTGATGACCACGTGCGCGGTGTTTATTTATAGACGCGCTTTCATAATTACAGCGTGCTTTTCGAATCTGTCGATTAACCAGAAATTAGCGCGCGTGTTATCTAACGTTAATTACCTTTGACAAATTGGCCTTCGCGTTGATGGATCGGAAGATCGGCCATCGCGTTCCTAACGAACACCAATTTGCATCAAATTGGATCATCGATGATTAACCCCACCCTCCGGGGCTTCCTTCTTACTGCTGCTGCAAAAATAACTAAAAAAACAACTGTGATATGCCACCTGATTTCCACCGGACAGAACTCTGCACGCATGCGTACTTCGATTTGGAACATGCATGTTGCACTCGGCAGATAGCCCAACAGCTCATCAGAATTTCTACTTAGTTTTCAAGTGTCATCCGCGTACCACTTTTTCTGCTTGCATGCCAGCAGCAACCAAACTCCGAGATATCAGCCATTCCCAAAGCAGGCCAGAGTTGATCAACATTTTAAAAAGTACTACGAGGCTTGCCATTTGTGCTAAAATTAATTTTTTCGTCTTAACTTTCTAGAAGGTCGCATTGTTCTTCATGCATTTAATTGCATTTTTTCTTCTAACAATTTATTTTCTGCTACTGAAAATGCAAAAAAAAATGCATTTATGCAGCAGCTTGCAGTGCAGGCGAATTTCTGTTTTTTCTGCATTTTGTGTCCAGTGGGAATGATTGGGCACGAAATAGCGGGAGTCCTGGGAATTCTGTAATTCTCTACTTACCGTACCTGCGATGTGTGCACCCTCATGCCACGGCGAAAACAGCTTCAAGTACGGACAACATTTGAGTGAAGTGCGGAATATTAAGTAGACCCATGTTGAGGGTTGAAGGAACTGTATAATACTTGTCAAGATACAGAATGGCAACGTGTAGCCGAGCATTAGTATTTCTTGAGCGAGTTATTTGGGCCGAGCATGGCTAGTCGGCCATGAAATCCATTTTCTGTCTACATCGCTGGCTTCGTTTTTTTATGATCAATGGACAGTTTATACAGATTTGGTGTTCTGGAGTTCCTTATTTTATCCCCCGGCAAACGCACAGCCTGCGTCAGCGGGTGACACCTTCACCCTGGTGCGCTATTGCCTATTATTCATTATAAAATGGCAAAGTGCACCACCATAAAGAAAGAAATGCTGGCGCATTGAACCGTGAGAAAACGAAGGGAAACTGCGCTGTCCCGAGCTCCTTTTAGGCCCGTATAATCTGGCAATTTGTTTGTATTGGTTGACTGGGGAATAATTCAACCGTGATACAAATGGCGACATTGTTCAGCGTGTGATTTTTAATTGTTTCGTCGTATTAATGTTTATCTCCAAACTAATCCGAGCCGAATGAGATTTGGGTCCTACTGGAAGAGGTGAAACCTAGTACCGTACGTCCGAGTGACAATGGACAGGAAGCTGACGAAAACTGTTTGCCAGTCTGTACGTGCAATGGACAGGAAATCGGCTGCCTGCAGGGCCAATCTGATATCGAATCTTCGATTTCGAACAAATGTGTACTCATTAAAGTTGGGTTTGCTCGTTAAAGTGCGGTTCTGTTTTGATAGGCAGCTCTTGTATGCATTATGATAGGCATCTAGACAGAAGGGGAAAGCGTGCGATGGAGTGAACTGGTGGAAGTGATGATGATCTAATTGAATAAAAATGTATATTCAAAAACCATGCATCGTGTTGCTGCGAATTATACCATAATTGCTTCAGTTTTTTTCGCCGGAAATGGTTGTATCGCTGTAATATCGCTGCATGCATTTGTAAATGCGATGTAAGTTGCAGAGTAGGCCTACCCTAAAATCGGAAGTCTAAAAGAGCCGGAGAGTTAGTTATCTTTACCATTACTGGAGATTATTTACAGTATGAGTACATTATGTTGAATCAATCGTACTTCCACTTCGGAAGTAACATAACTGAACATCTTCAATTTTGGCATATAAGATGGTTTTAATGTCGAGAAAAATGAGCTAGCTCTACATGAATTTTCAAAAAAACGACACATTTTACCGTAGTTTTGGCTAAATGGCATCAGTAGTGCATGTCCCTTACCTTACCATGCATTGTAACGCATTAAAATTTGCTTTATTTTCACAATGAAAAACTTAATTGTGGGCAAAATGACAAGGCGGCTGAGTGGTAGCATTCGCTCCTTGCATTCGGTAGACGGGGGTTGGATCCCCGGGTCCTAATGCCAGGGTGATCTGTTGCGATAGTTCCTATACTAAATCGGCCTTAAGCGTCTCTTTCCCCACTAAGCCCATGGTTGATGTTGAGGACTTCTGAAGCGAGGGTGGGACATGTCGAAGATGCATATATTTTGGTCAAAAATGAAAATTCTAAAAAATGCCCCCAAGACAGGCGTTTAGCAGATGCATTTCGAAGACATGTCCTATCCTATATAACCTGTCTTTAGGCGTGCTATTATCTGGCACGCAGCTTGGCATGGCCCCCTTTTTTTATCGTGCTCAGCATAGAACGAATCGCATCTCGATTATTGTTTTCATCTTTCCCAAGCGTGGAAAATGATGCTGCAGAGTGCATCTCGTTGGAGCTTTCATCGGTTTGGCCTTCTTGTGGCGTTTTTAAAGTAGCGCAAGCGGTAGCGTTGTCTTCGTACCCGTTATTTGCGTTAATATTCTAAAATTGCACGTATATCGAAGGTAGTTGCTCGAAACGCTTCTATCCTCCTACTCGCCTAATTATTTGTGAAGGCTGCGCCGAGATTTTTCTTCCCAGGGGCCACGGGTTTTAACACCCGCTCAAAGCGCCGGCGAAAGTGAACTGGCAGAAGTAGCGAGTTTTATAGTGCTTCTCTCGAATGAGTTTCTTTTGATATCAAACCTGAGGATCTGGTTTAATTATACGCGAACTTGTCTCTACGGGCTTGCTTCGGGCCCGCGTTATGCGGCGCTGCGAAACCCGTTACAAAGATTTTCAATTTTTATATTTTCACAATAAGTGAAAATATACAGCTAGTGTACATCAGCTGCATCAGATACATTCCAATTGTATTCAGGTGACGCGCCACTCGCTTTACGAGCGTCTGAGAACAGATAACCACAGGGTTGCACAATAGTGCCCAATTGGCTATACAGTATATATAGAAATCCGTTTAAAAGTGAGGTCTAGCTGCTGCAAATTTTTTCGCACACGAAGTATTTGGGTCCTGCCGCTAGTCGAAAAGTTGGCGCTGCGAAGATGGACATGAGGAATGCACGGAGTGACCATACTTATACAGGGTTCCCCCAGACCTGGAAAACCTGGAAAAGTTAGGGAAATTCATCGTAGTCGCCGATCCACGTTTTCCGAGGACATTTGCAAAATTTTCCACGTTTTCCAAGGACAAATTTCCAACATTATCCACGTTTTCCGAGGAAAAATTTCCAACATTATCCACGTTTTCCGAGGAAAAATTTCCAACATTATCCACGTTTCCCGATCACAAATTTGCAAAATTTTCCACGTTTACCGAGGACAAATTTGCCAAATTTCCCGCGTTTTCCGAGGGCAAATTTGCAAAATTTTCCACGTTTTTTGAGGGCAAATTTGCCAAATTTTCCACGTTTTTCGAGGGCAAATTTGCAAAATTTTCCACGTTTTTCGAGGGCAAATTTGCAAAATTTTCCACGTTTTCTGAAGACGAATTTGTAAATTTCTCCCCGTTTTTATAGGACAATTTTGCAAAACTTTTTGCAAACGTTTTTTTAATTTTTAACATTTTTCTATGTCAATTTTTGACATTATCATTGGTCAGGGAAATTTTTTTTTAAAACCTTGAAAAGTCAGCGAAGTTGAAAATGAAATTTTTGGGGGAACCCTGTTATATTACTTATACCGTCTGCATGTTGCAGATTACAAAAACGTGACTAACGTAATTTGGTAGATCACTGTATCGGATAAGAAAAACGTTGCATTTTATTTTTTTTGTATTTTTACAACAACGCTTTATAAAATACAGCACCACTTTGCTACATCACATCACATGGTCAACACCGTTTAGTTGTGTTTCAAACCTATGTCGAAAGTTCTGCCCCAGTATACGCGTAGATATAGACTATTTTCGTTGACCTCCGAAACCGGAAACGTTCGAGTAAAGTGCCGCTAAAACGAAGCTCTCTCCGTTTATAATAACTAGGCGCGGGATAAACGTCCTCATATAAAAATGGTTGTGCAACCATTCTACACCTATGGCAGCAGTTCTATTTATTCTGACTGGAAAAATCTCTGGCGCGGTTGATCCTTTCCGAATGGCTTTCTCATTTCTGAATAAGCCGTTTTTGATAGCTCACTTTTATGAGTTAGGCATAAATACGGGGGAAAAAGTCGTTTTTATACCTCGGAAATTTGAACCCTAAATTTAATGCTGGGTCCTCTACGACTTCGCTCCTCAGACTCGGGCTTTGGCGAGTTTATGCCCCTGCATCCTCGGGAGTCGTTACGCCAACCATCTCGTGTTTTTATATTTTGGAGCGGATGCTGCCCCCCTCCGAACGTCCAAAAGCTCATCACAAAATGGATGTGACCAGAGCTGCGAAATACATTTTCGGAGTGATGATCTCCGGAATAATCGTTCAAAACTGCCTTTGGGAGCTTGTACAGGGTGCTTCTGAAGGAGCAAACTACGTATATGGCTCGAAATTCTTGAGGACTGCGCCATCTAAAGCCGCGCTCCTGTTGTTGTTCGGGGATTTCCGGTCGTTTATGTAAGGTAACGCGTTGATTGGAATTGAATTATGATATGCATTGAGTTATACAATGATGCGTGTCGAGTATACTTGTTCTTATAACCAACTTTTTTTTTCAAGTATAGATGTCACGATGGGACTCTGCTGAGTCGCATTTAAGATTTTTTTGAAATTCCGAGCGAAGGGTGAAACTTCAAAGATGAATGAGCTCACGTTGGTTAAATTCTTGAATTTCTTTTTTAGTTTGGCTGAAATTGACTCGCTTTACTTTTACACGTGGTGGTAAAGATTTTTTAATTTACAACCCCGAATCTTTGAGCATTTCAAGTTTGGAAACTTTTTTAATTTCAGTTGCTTTTGTATATTCTGACACTTTTTGACGAATTATTATTTTCAAATCATGTTGGATGCAAACACGTTAAGCATAAAGAGTTGCGCAGCTCAAACAACTTTTCCAATTCCATAAAAATTTCTTCAAATTCAACAACTGCATGTTTGCTTACTTTTTCCATACTCCGAATTTGTTTTATGTGAATGTTAATGTCTGTATATTATTAGACGATCAGTTCTTGTTTCATTAAGGTTTCTTTGTCGCCCCCCCCCCCCCTTTTTTTTTTTTTGAATGGGGGTAGCCTACAAATTCGTGGAAAAAAATTGTTTGAATGTTTTATTAGAGACATTATGCGAACTCGGTGTTACATGCACTCTTTCCAGCTAGAACTGGTCTCTGGCTTTTAATGTATTTCCTTTTCGCGTGTAAATAATAAATCCCGCGCATAAGATGGGGCACATTTACTTAAATTGTTTTATGGCGTCATTTCTGCTATTTATAAAGTAGTCTGTCGTGCTAATTTAATACGAAGACTCTTAGAATATTCGAGCTAATGAGCAGCTTGAGTAAATGCGGGTGCGCTTTTGAGGCTCGTCAAGAATTTCTCGTATTCGCGAAATTAACTCATTTTAATTTATATTCCTCCGCTGCATGATATGGCGTCTACTATACGAGCTAATTATTTAAGCGTGCATTTATTAAATACTTGATGCCAAAAGAGCGACCAAATTATGTTATACAATTTTATCATCTTGCAGCTTAACAACATGACCTTTTCATGGGCTATCTTGGACTGCTGCTATTGTTAATTGTGCTGTATACATTAAATGTGCTTAACCGAAATACAGTATACGTATACAGTATGTAAACTTGAGTGTATATGCGCTGTCATAGATTTATTTATGCATACATCTAGAGTGCATAATTTAAAGTATCTTACAACTTCGTGCAGTGCGAAAAATTCAAATGAGATAATACCAATTTATTAAAGTGGAATAAGCAATTGTAATGTGTTTTTAGGGAAAAGGCACATTTTAAATCGCATCTGAATTTTTCTATGTGGTATTTAAAACTGTTCTGCATGAGTACTGTATTATAAAATAAATTTATTTTCAACGTTCCACGAAATATTTTTGGTATACATGTACGTTTAATTTCGATCTGATGCGATCTGGTCCACAAACATTGATAAATTAGTTTATAGATAGATTGATATAATATCCAGCAGAAAGATACGTTATAGGTACTCAGACAGAATTTTAAGAATCTTATTTTGGCAGTCGTTAGGTCATGTATGCAAAATCGACACCTCAATTATTTTTAGAAAGTATACTCAAGGTAATTATTACCATGTTATACCAATTAATGCATACATTACTTCACGACTGCTAAAGTACTATTCGGAAACTTCTGTTTGATTCCCTGCAACCAAAACTTCGATTGATTTATTTAGTCGAAGATGAGTAGATTGAAAATTTTCTCCGAAGATGTTGTTTGAAAACGCAACCTTCTGGGGGAAGCTGTAGCCTACTTTAGATGCATCAGGTTCAATCAAATTATGAAACATACATCCATGGACTTTTAAAAGGCCCATTGATCAAAAAGGAACTGCATGTAGAGCATACTGTTTTATTGATACGAGAGTTCATTGAAACTTATTTGTTAGTTTTATCGAAGTCATGTTCTCAATACTACAACGTTTATAAAAATGTTGGTCCACTTTCATGCAGTTAACTTATTCAACTTTGATATGAAATGTCAAGCATGTAAACACTAATTGTTAATTTCATTGTCATTTTTTGTGATACAGGAAACTGATATCAAGCTCAATTTCCTAGAAACAATGCAATTACAATGCATTGTAATTCTCGTACATCTTGTAATGCACGGATAACATTTTTGCTAGATTGTCTACAATTACTCTAGTATATTTTTTATATTCGCACACGCGTCATTGTCGAACATGGTTAAGCTCAGGAAATAGTAGTCAGAAGTGTTTCGATTGGGTTAAAAGAATCCTTAGAACTTGTCAAATTCCAAGTGACAAATGTTGAACGGGTGGATATGTTTACTGAAAGTTATTAGTTTCTTTCGGATATCATTGCGTTGTTGTTGCTAGATGAGGAATCAATCGTTTTTGGTGTTTCTAAACGAGCAATTATTGAAAGTACTCGCAATTCCGTTTTCACATTCGAGTTGCACTTTCTTTTCGATGAAATGCCGATTTCCTTTTTGTCTACATAAAATATTATTGAGAAACGTTATAAATACTGAATTGAATAGACCATTAATTGATTGCTATTTGATACTATATCCGTACGATGACTTTGCCACTTCAGAACAATAGACTTGCTGATTGAAATTGGAATGTGACTCCAAATTATGCTGGGAGGTTGAAGGACAGATTGTCGTATTACGTAAGAAAAACTTTAAAAAATGTGACATATTAACATGGTAAAAATCGCACAAACAATTGTTAACATACAGTGGATTAATTAAAGCAACGTGTACTTATAGTTTTGACAGAAATTTTTTCAAAACATAAAAGTGCAAAAGTTTATTTTCGTTGGATTATCTTGGATTTACCTTACTAAAAGTGCAGGCGGGCTTTACAATGGACTCCGGATTAGTCGCAACCCCGTAAATCCGACCCTGAATAATCTTGAGCATTCTTTTAACATCAAAGCTCAGAATTGTTTTATGAACTTCACATACATGTACATGTACTGTATATATTGTGAACATATTTGAAGTAAACAATATGGTCAACTTTATTATCTTTATACAAGTTGCATTAACAGTATATAATTGCAAAGTTGCCGAATAAATGTGCTTACGTACTTTTAGACTAATATAGTTACAGTACATTTTTAATTAATTTAATGTGCTTGTTGAAACAATTTCGGACGCATAATCATAATCCCAAATTGGACTTGCTATGAAAGCTGCCCCATTAGGGTATTTACGGTTTGTATGCAGTACATTTACAGTGTACGCATCCTGAAACTATCTCAGCTCTCCGAGAAAAGCACATTTTAAAATTTTGTCTTGAACAAACTTCTGGCACACGGTAAACATCGGAGCTACTGTATATGTATATACATGTACATGAAAATGAAATGCGCTTCCACTAATATCGCACCTTGCTGTTGTTTGAAATTTGGAGCTTATAGTCTAATTTCAAATTAGGATGCGCTTTGTTTTCGTTTCTTGAGCTTGTGTAAAGTTTAAATAGTCTGTAATATTAATAACCTCTTCGTATGTGAGGCATGGTTTCACCATTCCATTAATTGAGTTCTTACATAGCTGGAGAAATCCCAAACGCAATTTCATTTCTTACGGTTGAGCCAATAAGAGCTTAATTTTGTTTTTAATCGCGGCGTCATTTAAAGAACGCATCGAATGTCATCAGCGTTATATATATATACACTTTACTTTAATCATAATGTTCCAAGATATATATAAATATAGTTCTTAGGCTTTCGGTCTTTTCTAGCCTCGTGAATAGCATTGTTCAATTGGTATGCATTTTGGGATGAAAGTTTTCTTTCATTAAAGTAAACATGTCATTGTTTTTACAAGGCTGAACATGTTCCGCACTCCCTATTAAAGTAAACATTTCAATGATTGGTTGGTAAGATTCCAATTTTCTCCTTTTTCCGAGAACGAAGAACTTTATAAGAGTCATTTTATTAGATACAGTATATATTAGTGTATATTACAACCTTGGTGGATGCAAATTCTTCCTTTAGATATTTCAGTCTAATATAGGCATGTTGTAATTTTGAGAACCGTGTATTTGACGATTAAACTTCAATGTATCGTGTGATGGTCATCAATCATACGCTGTGGTTCGTATATACATTTGTACATATACAGTATATCTGAGACTGATATTTTATATAACAATTTATAAGACTTAACTATCCGCAACCAAGTTTTCATTTATTTTGCTTGACGTTTCGGCACTTCATTTTCCTTTTTAGGAGCTCAATACATACATAACAATTAAGATTAAGTTAAAACCATAAACATATATATAAGAATTTTTAGAATTAGTTACATTTGATACAGCATAGTATGAAAGAATTTAACGTTATTATATTCCTATATAGTAAACATTAAACAGGTTTACTTACAATTACAATTTTATAAATTCAACTGTTTGTGGCATGCAATATAGTCGCACAGAATTACTCATTATTCTGCTAAAAATGTTAACTATCTACTAAAGATATTTGTACAATAGCAATTATAGCACACATACCCAGCTTGCAAGGTGATCTTTGACTTTTTCTCTAAAATCACATTTCTAAAAGTATATCCACATAATGTGCTGGATCTTCCTGCAACTTAACTACAAAACAACATCTGATCTTATATATATACGGTATATCAAGAAGAGGTGTATATGGGTTGCGTTGTGGATTTATGGATGGATTAAAGTGGTTCCAGGGCCGCGTTTTTCGTTTTGTACGGGAGGACGCAAAACACGTACATGTACAAAACGAAAAAAAAACCACTTCCGCTATGGGGCTCCGTATGTTTTGTTTCGTCGCTTTCACTCGATCGCTTCGTTCTACAGCTGTATCGATAAGTACAGCCCGAGCATAACCGGGCCTTCCAGCTAGTAGTCTATATAGTTTCTTTATTTTATACCCCAGAAGGACCAATACAAACGTCCTTCTGACAATAGCTGGTCTAACCCATTCCTCAACCCATTTCCTTCAATTCCCTTGATCTTTTTGGAATGAGCCATGGATATATACATTCCACCCCACAGTTTATATATGCCCATAGCTCACCTTGTTGACCTTTAATGCGCCATCATCATTTCTTTGGAGTATTCAAAGTGGAGTTTCACTCGCAGAAGACACTCGTACCCAACGATTGATTGTGAGTACTTTCTCGTAGTGCTGATTGATAGCGTTTCAAGGGAAGAGATGTTTTTATTGGTCATAATTTCGTGATTTGTGCAAAAAAAACGAATCAGTCATTTTAATCGCTCCCAACGCTGTTTTTCTCGATCAGGTGTGCATCGGATGGTTTGTTTGCTCGGAGCTACGACGCTTCACCCATAATAAATCATCTTCCGCAATTTTTCTTACTGCATCAGAGGAATTTTCACGTTTCTGGCACTATATTGATTTTTTTTTTGCCTCAGGGAAAGTGTGAAGCGGGCCCCGCAGCCCCAATCTTTAACCTATTGGGATTTATTGTGGCAGATGATCGCCATTACCATAATGGTTTTAATGCAGGTTAATGCGGATGAGTACGATTTCGTAAACGAATGAGGTTCGGAGCGGGTCAAATGTCAAGCCGTGCGTGCCTTCCATGACCTATTTTTTGATATTTCAGTGAAGAAAAAAAAAAGTTGCATGAAAACGAGGCTATTTTTCCGAAAAATGCTTCTTCACTTCTCATCTGGGGTGAATTGGGGGATGTGTCCTAGAAAATTCCTCATTCATGTCATGGCGTTTTGAGAGCAGCCATCCATAAAGAGGAATTTTGAGTTTAATATTATCTCAATGGAGTTGAGGAGCATCACTGATTTGGCGGAAGTCTCTTTTATAATTCAGGACTACGCAGCATGAATTTTTTACCCATTTTTTTGCTCCGTTTTTTTTTTTTTGATAACAAATAACACTCCAGCTTGCAGTTTTACTGATGTCACCATTTGGTGATGTACACCTCCTTCTGTCTCGCTTTTTTATGGGACATATTCGACGAAGAGAGTAGCGTATGTCATATTTTTTTTGTCACAACGATGGCCTTATTTTTTAAGCATGGCACCGTATTATTAGCATGTAAAAATAACGCCAAACGAACCGTGCTCTAAAATTAAATAAAACATGATTTAAGTCGCGGAATGATACAGCTACGACTCCTGGATGAACGTCATTTCTACGTTTCAGAACTGTCGAATTGCTTCGTCGCATTATGCCCAAAACTCCATTTAAAAAGTTCCGCGATAGCGGGAATTGCGCATATTTAACGTTTATTCAAATGCTTGGAAGCACATTTGGTTTTATCTGTTTTTTTTTTTCTGCGATGATATATTACGTTTGGAATTCGTTGCTTTTCAGTTATCAGAGTGCTGGGAAGCGCTGAATAGCGCTACTCGCTTATACGCTGTATTGATGCATAAAGGAACGTCTTTTATAATAATTCGCGCGCAAGAAGTTACTTTTTCTTCAGAATTACTGAAATGTTTAATGCATTATGCCTGAGAATATCAGTTCTGGGATTAGTCTACCATTTATTCGAATTCTGAAAACTCAAAGACATTTTTCCGAGGAAATATGTCGGATTCCCTCGCGTCTAGGGCAGCTTCGGGTTGAATTCATTTTCCTCTTATTGAATGCGCCAGGTATATCTGCGAAGAACACGCGTTACTTTACAATAGATGCTTGAGACTTTATCACACGGGGACATCTGGCGGTTACCTCTGAAATTAGGTTGGGAAAATCTTCGAGTATACAGTGTATGATGTAGAAGAACAGGCTTATTTCCAGTGCCCGGGATTTGAAAGGCGATAAGAACATTTTCGAGTAAAATGTAATGCTAGAATTTTTTAGCAATCGTGCACCAGCTTTTATCAACCAACTTAATGGAATCTTTTAAAATTGTTATTTAGAAAATTCGCAATTTGGGTTACATTAACCTGTAAAGCATTATAGGGTAAGAACACACTGAATGCTTGTTGCAGGCGCTTACCACTCTACACTAGCGCCACCAAGCGGGATAAGAATGTTGCATGAGTTTTAAATGAGGGCGCACGCAAAGAAAGCTTAGCCGAGCCAGGCTGAGCTTACAAGAAAGCGGATTTGTAAGACTGAGTGACACACAGATCACTATTGGTCAAAAGTGTAGCTACATGTATCCCGCTTATGAATCATAACGTGTCCCGCGCACTCATCATGAGAGGCTAATATGCGCATGTGGAGATATTACGCAGAATGTTTCACCTATAGCAAAAAGCACACTGATCATCATGCTGAGTTCAGCATTCATTGTGCGCCCCAAAGCTGGAAACAAGAAGATGAAAACAACCCTAGTCGAAGGATTAGTATACTTTCTATACTGATATTAGTAAGCTATACTGTAGCCTACTTATATTTGGAACTACTGATCAGTATGATAAGTAAAGTAGATCATACTAATCAGTATACTTTTCTATACTGATA
>JAQGBX010000183.1:0-44419 GCA_034698745.1 Megaphyllum sjaelandicum
TAACAGATGAGTCATGTTACATCTTGCTTTAACCCTTGGACATGATGATTCTGTACTTTTTTTGGTTTTGTGGTTTTCAACTACGTGCATTACAGTATACATGTATAAGTGCAGTGTACATGTTCATTATTCTAAGTTAATTCAGGCATTTTTTGTAAAGTGACCATCTGTGCACAGTGACCAACATAGCATTTTTTTGGGGTGGTAACTCTTAACAGGGTTTACTGTAAATAATTACGCTTCTCCTGGCTAAAATTATACGCAATTACCTGATTAAATAATAATACGCTAATTATATTAATAACGATATATTGCATAACTCGCATAATGGAAAGTGACAGGATGCGTTAATTTAAATTGAGGAAACTAGTAATTTTACAAATAGGCCGAGCTTAAAAAAAAAGCTAGTTAAAAACATAATTAGCTAATTATACGTAATTAAATTTTAATAACTCTGAATTAACTCGAAAGGAAAGTAATCCTACGCATTTTAACTTCAAATTTGATGCGATAATGCAGGGATACATGTACCTTCAGCTAATTAAAAATCAGATCTCTAGTCGATAAATTTAAACAATTTTTAAATAAAGACCACTGAAAAATAAAAGAAGCAATGTTAGTGTAATATAAAAAATGTGTTTGGATTTTTTTTAATTTTTTGGCGAAATCGCTTTTCTTGTTAGAATTTATAGACTTTTAAAACGAAGATAGTTTTGACATTAGTTGCTATCCTTATTTCCAAAAAAATAGTTTAAAAACGTGCGTCAAAAGTTTATCCATTTTTTAAGTCAAACGAATATTTCGAGGTAAGGAATGATTTCTGAAAATCTTACAAATTACCCAGCAATTTCATTCTCAACTTCCCTGACTTTTCCAGGTTTAAAAAAAATTTCCCTGATCAATGGACAACGTGAAAAATTGACATTTTCCAAAATTGACACTAGAAAATTTATATTTTTATTTTTTAAAAATTAACATGGAATATTTTTTAAAATTTAAAAAAATTGCATGAAAATTTTTTAAAATGGGAAAATTTTCTATTCGGAAAATGTTGAAAATTTGTGCTCGGAAAAAGTGGAAAATTTTGCCATTTTGTCCTCGGAAAATGTTTAAAATTTGTACACGGAAAACGTGGACAATTTTGCAAATTAATACTCAGAAAACGTGTAAAATTTGTACAAGAAGAACGTGAAAAATTTTGCAAATCTGTCCTCCGAAAATGTGGAAATTGTTTGCAAATTTCTACTCGGAAAATGGGCCCTGAGCTAACCATGTAGAAGCATTAAATTTGGATCGCCATGATTGCGTTGAATTTTCCTGACATTTTCAAAATAAACCATTTTTCCCTGACTCTTTCAGGTCATTTTCAAGTTCCCTGGGTTTTCCAGGTCTAAGGGAACCCTGGCTTAACACACCTTGCAAATTCTAAAAAAAAATACTAAAATTCATGAAAATGGGAAATTTATTAAGTCAGTGATAACTTTGTTTTAAAACAACAGTTAAATGTAAAACAAAAGTATGTATTACAACATTACAATGCAACAGTTTACTCGGTTAATCCAACATCCATATTAATTTTTTGTTCTTTTAACGAAGCGATAAACAGTTTCCACATATCCTGACTGGTTCCACCTTTTTTCACGACTGGATCAATTTGCATTTTTTCGATCCAAGAGGTAAGATGTGGTCTTTCCGATGCATTCTTGATAGGTTTTCCTTCACTCTCCAGTTTTTCACCAAACAAGTTCATGCTCATTTCGATGAAAGGATAAACCATGTAATCCACCATGCCTGGCTTTGCACCTGTATAGTAAATATTCGTGTTTAATTCAGCATCAACATTATTTAAATGTTTGTTTTTTTAATGACGAGAATACGAGTAAATACCTGAAAAGTATGGTTTATCGTTGGTTTTAAGAGCCTTCTCGTAATACTCTAATTCAATGGGAAGTCCATCCAATTGCGGCTCACCGTAAAACCCCTTCTGATTAATGCCTGACAACTATAAAAATCACCGAATTAAAACGTTTCCTAATTTCCAGTTTATTTTTGGTAATATTTATAGTTGGGAATAATTAAAAAATGTCAGTGTATGATACGTTATTTATATTTGACGAATTTTACTAGTGTATATTACCAGAAAATTAGCTATAAACTAGCATTTAATGACAACATCAACTAACATTAAAAAAACTGCGTATCAATAATGGGTCATTTATAAATTACTTTCTATAACCGTAAAGAAAATAAACAAGTTTGGGTTTTTCGAAAAACTGATAGAGGTGAAAATAACCTAGGGAACTTTAATTTGAGGGCAGAAAAAAAATATCATCTGTTTTTTTTTTCAGAAACGGATTACTAAATTACAGTAAAACCTGGAAAAGTAACCACCTGTTTATGTGTTTAGTGTATTGTTTTTTCTAGTGTAGGCTACGTTTCCTTTATAAAAATTCTTTGTATAGTGACAAGTGACCACCTGTCTATTGTGTACAGTGACCAGTGTATGTTGTCTTTTTTGCAATTTTTATTTGCCAATTTACCTTAAAAAGTGACCAGATAACAGATGAGTCACGTTACATGTTGCTTGAACCCTTGGACACGATGATTCTGTACTTTTTTGGTTTTGTGGTTTTTTACTACGTGTATTACAGTCCATAATTATAAGTGCAGTGTACATGTTCATTATTTCAATTTAATTCATGCATTCTTTGTACAGTGACCAACATAGCATTTTTCTTGGTGGTCACTCTTTACAGGTTTTACTTTATACTAGCGCAAATAAGATTGAAAATTCCTTTGAATCTTTTAGATAACAACGGTTTTTTGTGTGCTGTATCTGCGAGAAGGATTTAGATCATTAACCTTCATTTTTCACCTTAACCTTAATTTGGCATTTCGCATCGTCATGCAGGTTGTTACCTAAATTGACCCTAATTTTAAAATTATAGGATGCGCAAGAAGTAGCGATAAATACGAAGGTTAAATACGCCCATACTCTTTACAAAATTGAAAAAAGAAAAATTGTTTTTCACACACTCAAAGATTAAAAAATTTATAATAAATAAATAAAAAGTGATAAAATGTTAAAAAACCATTGAAATAAACAAATAAAAATATAAAGATAGTAAATCAGCAGACATTGTGTACTTACTTTCCCCGTTTTTTCGATAATAATTCTCCCTTTTGCAATTGCCAAATTATCGCCGGACCAAAGTTTATTTTTAGGATAAGCAACGTCCAAATAATCCGCAATTATCAGAGATTCGTATAAAATGTTGCCATCGAATTCGATCGCTGGCACTTTGCCTTCGGGATTTTTCTTCAAATACCACTCGGGCTTGTTCATGAGGTGGATGTTAACGACCTCATGACTGCAAACACAAGAAATATCCCTGGTTACAATAATTTCGATCTGGTAAACAACTGAACATCAATAAAAAAATCGATGATATTCTAACGTACGGAATTTCCTTGGCTGCCAAAACGAGCCGTACTCTGTAAACGTAAGGGCAAAAACGGTTCCCATACAGGCGTAAAGAACCTTTAGGTAGGGCTTCTGGCTCGGCCGAACCTAGAAAAAATAGAAACAAAGGTATCAAGTGTGGAGAAATCAGAGAAAAAATCTTTAATTTTAACCTTTTTAATACAATACCATACGCTAATTAATACATCTTACTGAAACATTTTAGGTAAAGTAATTAATTTAAAACGAGTATTTTAAGTTAAATTGGTTATTTCAAACTTTCTGTACATGCATGTAAATGGAAACTTTCAAACACGGCAAGATTTAAATTTTACTACAAATTTAATTCAAAAAGATCCGAGCTTCAGCTTTCTGTCAATTGCAATCGAAAATTAATGGTGCAACTCGAGAGGGAATTAATAGGACATGAAATTTGTTTTTCATAAGACTGCATGGTCTGAAGTATAATTGACAATCGATCTATATATAAAAATACACCGATATTACATATATTTTTCATAATTTGAAATTATTTAAATCATAAAATTTCACTAGCTGTCACCACCTACTTGATCCAATTTTTTTTAAAATTACGAAAAATGCCTTAAATAATAAATTATTTAAGATATTTCTCGTAATACCTAATAATCAATAATAAATTATTTAAGGTATTTTTCGTAATTTAAAAAAAAAAATTGGATCCAGTAGGTGGTGACAGTTAGTGAGATTTTATGATTTAAACAATTGTAAGGTATTTTTCGTAATACCTAATAATAAATTATTTAAGGTATTTTTCGTAATTTTAAAAAAAAACTGAATCCAGGTGGTGACAGTTAGTGAGATTTTACGATTTAAATAATTTTAAGGTATTTTTCGTAATTTTTAAAAAAAAATTGAATCCAGTAGATGTTGACAGCAAGTGAGATTTTATGATTTAAATAATTTTAAGGTATTTTTCGTAATACCTAATAATAAATAATAAATTATTTAAGGTGTTTTTCGTAATTTAAAAAAAAATTGGATCCAGTAGGTGGTGTCAGCTAGTGAAATTTTATGATTTAAATAATTTCAAATTATGAAAAATATATGTAATATTGGAATTATTTGAATCAAAATTTCACTAGCTGTCACCATGCACCTTCTGGATGAAATCATTATTTTTTTTTTAAAAAAATTACGGAAAATACAAGGAAATCATGAAATGCACGATAATGTCTTTACAATTCTCATCTTATTTTAAATAGTTTGACAAAATATTAGGGATATATATTTCGTTATAGCTCACCGGCTGCGTGTACTTTCAAAGTTGGCATCGTTGTTGCTGCGCACTTGTTCTAGTCGAAGGGTGGTTGGCAAATGACAAGGGATCCTACTCCCTAGCTCCTATTTATGTAATTCTGTATAACAATGACTCGGCAGAAATCACCTTGGCCAAGGGCTAACTGGCCTTGCGTGCCAAAATACGGTCGATGTTTTCGAGGAAAATTGCATAATCATGCATTCAGCGGACATAAATATGAATTTATACTTAGGGGTTCTGGTATGAGACTCATAGATGAACGCTTTTTCACCAATTTTATACTAGGGAAATAATCAGTTGGACTCAAACCACAGTACATTCTGTGCTTATACCTGATAACCCTCGAGTTTGTTGGTCGACTTATCGCATTTGCATCAGGAACCTGTTTGCGAAACCATTACGGATGTTCAACAAACTGAGGGGAAACGAAAGTGGGGGAAAATGACTTAACATATTTTTATTGGAAAGTGCAATCTGTTGTTGCGCTGTTTCTAGACGCTTATAAAAGGTTCATTAAACCGTACAGTATATACAGTATATTGAGAACGAGAAAATGGCATTTTCGTAATTGAAATAATTAAAATTAGAAATTATTTTTTTGATTGGACAATTAAGTTTTGGCAATACGTAGAGGTTTTATCATCAGAAAATTAAGTTAGAAATTTCTCAAATTATAGTTGCCCAAAGATTTCGTAAAATATTCCCGCTATAAACGCCATAAAATATAATCTTCGATTTTATCAGGGTTCCTCCAGAAATTTTATTTTCAACTTCTCTGACTGAGTGTCCTTGAACACTTAATTTCGAAAGAGTGTCGCATAGTGGTATTGCAGACCCTTACCACTTGGCGACACTGATTATCAAGTAAATTTTTTAATTGCTAACGTGCTCTTTTCCAGGCCCATTTCCAGGTTATAAAAAAAATAAAAAATAACACGTTTCAATAAATCTAATCTGCTAATCCAAATTGAATGAATACGGAAAAATCGTGGAATAGCAGTGAAAATTCGGATCTATACAGGGTGCTTTGTTTAGTCCCGGACCAAGGAAAACACAAGTATATTTTTAAAACCGTAAAAGATATACTGTACATGTAATGATAACTGCTTCAGGTAACATTTAAAGTCCATCAAGAGCTATCTGGAAATCATTTCCCGTGACCTTGAATGTCACGTTCAAGGTCATCCATTTGCCGTTTCCGGTTTCTTTGCAAATTTCTCAGAAACCGCTGCAGATATGATTCTATAGTCAATTAGAATTCTGTAGAGCGATGTCAAATTAGTCTAATAAAGTTGCTTTCAAATTTTCTGAACGAGCCACAGCGAAATGGGATTTGATTTCCCTCCGTGAGTGACCACATAATATGCAGGCTATACTGCACGACACCATAGCTTTGTAAACTACAAAAAATGATACTTTAGACCTGCTACAAATGTGGAACATAACCATGTGCTAAGGTACTTGTTGTATTTCATGATATACATGTACATAAGGAAATTTACATGGTCTCCAGACAACCTACAAAGCTATGGTGTCATACAGTATAGCCAGCACATTGTATGGTCACTCGCAAAGAAAAAAAATATCATCTCGTTGTGGCTCGTTCAGAAAATTTGAAACCAACTTTTTTAGACTAATTTGGCTTCGCTCTACTACTTTCTAATAGGCACTAGAATCCTATCTGCAGCGGTTTCTGAGATATTTGAAAAGACACCGGAAACGGCAAAATATGGTTTCCAGATAACCCTTGATCAACTTTAGATGTTACATAAAGGAATTATCATCCTATCGTTTATCGTTTTAAAGATACCGTATATTTTTTTTTCTTTGGTCTGGGACTAAACAGAGCACCCTGCATATGTCTGAAGATAAATAGTTTGTGTTTCGGAAATTCTGAAAACAATTAATGCTGTGTATAGGAACATAGGAATTACAGGAAATCTGGGAAGAATCTGGAAATCCCATGAATTTCGAACATCCAATCATGGTGCGATGCTGAAAAAATTCAAATATTCAAATGTGTTTTTAACACGTTAATTTTAATCGTTCGTCGTCAAATAGTCGTACAGGTCGCAGTTTTTGACCGTTTTTGACCACACAATTTTGACCCTTTGGCATGGAAAGCACCCTATACCCTTGCTTCTCCATGGCCTTAATTACTTTCCAATTTAGCGTAGAGACCTTCGCACGGTACGACGACGTCTATTCCGTGCAGCATCTCTTCCGATGGACCGGACCAAGGCATCCATGTCCTCCCGCTTTTCGGCCACGTTTCTGGGAGTGTAAAGCAAATGCTGAGGTACATGCACCTTAGGATCGTACCATTTCCGGCGTAAGTGTTCTTCCATCTCTTCCTCCGCTTTCAATTTCTCCAATTCGGCTTTGGCCTGGGCAGCTTTCACTCCGTGCTTGAACTCTTCCTCGATGATACCCTCCTTCATTTCGGCAAAGTTGTGCAACTTCTCCTCGTGTTCTTCAGCCTCAATCTCCTGTTTTTTTTCGGCCAATTCTTCCTGCTTGGCCTCGTGATATTCCATTTTCCTCTTGGTCTCTTCCTCTTCGATCTTGGTCATCTCCAGTTCTTTCTCCAACTCCAGCTCCACCTCCTCCTCCTCCTCTTCCTCGTCGATCATCGATTTTTCCATCTCCAAATGTTCTTCTTCTTCCTGCAATTCATCATGATCCAAATCTATTTCTTCGACAACCTGCACTGGCATCCTTCCTTCCGGCCCTCTTCCATGCCTGGTGATCATGTCATCGTAAGCCCTCACCATTCCTCCAACAGTATGTCTCGGCATCCTACTTGCCGGACTTCGATAACCCGAGTGCCTTCCTCGTCCAGCGAGCATGGCATCGTAATCCGCCCTCATTTTCCCGACCATAGGTCCCGGATATGGTTTTCCATGAAAATGTGGATGACCAGGTTTGCGTGCTAGCAACTCCAGGCATTCTTCGTATTCGGACACCATCTCACGGACCTTAGGTCCCGGATATGGCTTTCCTTCAAAATACGGATGACCAGGTTTGCGTGCTAGCAACTCCAGGCATTCTTCGTATTCCGACACCATCTCACGGACCACAGGTCCGGGATCTCTTCTTCCTGTGAGTGCAATATCGGGGTGGTGTGCTAACAATTGCACGCGATCCTCGTAATCCTGCACCATGTCTCCTAAAACTTTGCCACGTCGCCCTCTACCTCTCCTAGGACCTCGAGTCAGAATTACGTCTTTAGCTTGGCGCGCACGAAGCATGTCTTCGTAGGCTTGAGCCATTCTACGGACCCCTTTAGAAGCATGATATCTTTCCGGCTCGTGTCTCACCACTGTACTCCTACCAAGCCCAGCCTCGTAATCTCTTCTCATTTGAGCCACCCCCCTTCCTCTGCGGCTTTCTTGCTCTAGTTGCGTCCTGGTCGCCTCTTCTTCAGCCATGTACTGCGCACATGAATGGACGTCATGATGCACGATCTTCTCAGTAACCATCATCGGATTTTCGTGGCCTACTGGAGAGACTCCACTTCTATGCAATGACGCCTCTACGATTCTTTTAGGTACGTATGTTCTTCCATCTTTTGAATTTATAACTGATATAAAAAAGGCAGCTTATTTGTCAGGTTTTTTTTCTTTCTTTTTTTTCCGTTAATTATTTATATGTTCCCCTGGCATCCAATTTTTATTTCCTGTTGACTTGTCGTCACTCTCCTTATGTATAAGAAGCTTATATAAAGTCATCTTTTAAGTCTGACAAATATAGCCGTACGTACGTTGTATGGACATACAGTAGAACCTCGTTTATATGAACCCTCTATTATATGAACTCATCAGAACGTGGCTCCTGCCGACCAAACGGTGCGTTTATTGGCTGGCACAGGCCTCAACCTTGGGAAAATTAATTAAATTTTAATTAAAAAACGCAAGAATTCCTCTTGTTTACCAAAAACAACCTAGGACACTCATGAACCGTGAGGTTTTTGTAGACTGGTATGATATAACACATTCATAAAATCGAAAAATCGAAAAGAATGAATGTGTTATCATACCAGTCTACAAAAACATCACGGTTCAACCATGCCCTAGGTTGGTTTTTGTAAACAAGAGGAATTTTTGCGTTTTTGAATTAATTTTCAATTAATTTTCAGAAGATTGAGGCCTGCGCCAGCTAAAAAACGCACCGTCTGGTAGGCAGGAGCCACGTTCTCGTGAGTTCATATAATAGAGGTTCATATAAACGAGGTTCTACTGTACTTTAAAAACAAACTTGGTACCTTGAATTTTACCGAAAGCAGAGAATGAAGTTTCAGAAACGAGTTATTATAAACTTACACGGATAGTCACACTGAACCGGATATGGAAAATGCGCTCTTTTTCCACGATTTTCCAAATCCTAGTACAAAAGGAGAAAATAGGTGAGAACATTCAAGTAGAAAAATTACATTTGGAAATATTTTTGCCCGTCTTACCATGAACTTTTTCCTAGCTGCTGCAGCCATGATAATTCTATAACATTGTTAAAAAAAGCTGGTTTAATAACAACAAAAAAGCCAATGAAAGGTTCCATGATTTTGAAATGCTTTTTAAAAAATTGAGGACAAGAGAGAATATCCAGCGACATCGATGACTATTAACAACACGCACATTCCTCGTTCAATTAAAGATGGAAATAATAAAATTTGCTTACCCTTTAAATACTCCGAGTGATGAATATAAATTTTAAGTAAAAATTTTGACAACGACCCTGGGCGATTTCTAACTTTTAGAAATTTTAAATCAATCCAAATACAACAAGCTCGAACTCAAAAATGGTATAAAGTCATTTCATTCTATATACAAGAGAATGTGCCAAAAAACGCACGTGCGTGTTTTCAAGGATGCGCGTGCCAATGAGCTGGTACAATTGTACTTGCTCCGAAAAATCATATTTCGAAATTTTATATTAAATTTCCCATTAGGGGAACTGTAGGCGAGTAAAGCTATTAACATTTTATTTGCTGGAATTTCAAATGTCATAATGTCATAATCACCTTATGAAAATCATATAGCAAAGAATTTTCAAAGACATACGATTAGTAAACATACCTTTATTGAGAGACTTGTGAATCCCTCTAACATGTTTCTATAGCAAATTAATTAAACTAACTTTTGACATTAATATTATTTTGATCACAATTAACGCCTTTTTAATTTCTGTATATATAAATGGCGTTCAAATGAACTTTAGTTTACAGTAGTGACCACAAATGTGCACACTTAAGTTGATATAAGGGTCGCAAAAAAGCCTGTTGCACCCCCCAAATTTCGAGAATGGCTGCCAAAATGAAAAATCTGATGAGGGGAAAAAATAGATACCATGGGGTGCTGAATGCAATCGTGCCGAAAACGGTAATGGCTACTAAGAAAACATCAATTAGAAAGTTGTAGGGCGTCGAAAAATTAGTTTAATGGCTTCATTTTCAACATTTAACTGTCGATCGCCTCAAAACAAATGACTTCTGAGCTTCTTGTATGTTTGCACCCATGCATAACGCCTCTACATTGCAGGAAAGCTCTAGGACCTGGTTTGTTTTAGGAATCGAGCTTTTTTGCGATGTAAAGGTGTTATGCATGGGTGCATACATTTAAGAAGCCCAGAAGTCATTTGTTTTGTGACGATCGATAAGTAAATGTTGCAAATTTAGGGATTAAACTAATTTTTCGACGCCCTACAACTCTGTAATTGATGTTTTCTTAGTGGCTATCACCGTTTAAAAGATTGAACCTAACGGCCCTTGAAATAAGCCTTGGGGCCAAATGTTTTCGACACCATTTCATTCTGCACCCCCATGGCTCCTATATGTTCTCCTCATCAGATTTTTCAATTTTGCAGCATTCTCGAAATTTGGGGGTGCAACGGACTTTGTTGCCACACTGTATAGAAATGGTGTTCAAATGAACTTCAGTTCATAGCAGTGCCCACAAATGTGCTTACTTGAGTAGATATACGTTGTAAGTATTAGTATTTTTGTACTAAATGTGGCATTGATAAATCATAAATACGCGTATGTCCAAAAACTAAGTATAATTGTCCAATATTCAAAAGTTGATAAATTAAGCTTAGCTTTTTAACCATGAATGTATAAATGGCCCGCATCCAATTAATGTATTTCACATGCATTATAATTCTAGTTACATGTACTTATCTTTGTGTACTTGGTAGCTTAATTTATTTTAAAAATAAAGCAATCAATCGAGCGATTGTTGGCATTTTTGACACAAAATGCTTATTCATGCAAGCACTGATCGAATAGTACATTTTCTTTTCAGTCAATTTGGTAGAACAACATTTATGGTCTTACAAACCCAGGTCATAATCTGGCGTTTCGCCGTCGTAGAAGGATTTAAAGAACACTCCAATTTCCTTTCCAGGGGAACATTTCTGGACGATGGGCTCATTTTGCATACGTTCGAGCCATTCGGAAAACAGCGGTCGGTCTTCGGATTTGGCCAAGTCTAATTTTCCCTTATACATCCCCTGCTTCCAAATTGACAAGAAAACCTCCATATGTGGCCAGATTATGAAGTCACACATGCCTACTTTGTCACCTGGAACATTTGCAATCCATATTCAGTTTTA
Source organism: Megaphyllum sjaelandicum (assembly GCA_034698745.1). NCBI lineage: Eukaryota > Metazoa > Arthropoda > Diplopoda > Julida > Julidae > Megaphyllum > Megaphyllum sjaelandicum. The sequence goes on from JAQGBX010000183.1 coordinate 11,373, forward strand.
TGCTTAGACATAATGATAGACAATTATGATAGACAGTAAAACCTGTTAAGAGTGACCACCAACAAAATGCTATGTTGGTCACTGTACACAGGTGGTCACTATACAAAGAATGCCTGAATTAAATTAAAATGAACAAGTAGACTAATACATGTTGTAATCATGTATAACGGTTAACGCTTTGGTTCGTGATTGAAATTACCATTCGTTTAATTCATATTTTTACTTTAACGTTTTTTGAGTGGAAATATGTACTACTTGTTTTTCTTCTTTTACGATATTTACGAAAAAGCATACTCTCACTTGTTGTATAAGAATTTGATCATACTGCAATTCTAGTTATAATATAACTCGGTGCCTCGAGTGTTTTTTTCCATAAATAAAAATAAATGCGTGGGCTTCCATAGAACTATGAAGAGAAATGAAACAGCGTCAAAACATGCTTTCCTTAACATTGGATGGAATTTCAGATTTCAGAAGCATGTGATGGTGGGCGACATTTTGTGACCATTTTTCTACAGGCTGTGGTTACCAAGACGATTATTATGGGCGATTTAGTGGGCCTGCTATTAGAAAGTATAATGCATAAATACTTCCAGATATTGCTATTTTTTTCAAAGTTTTTCGTATGTTTTGCTTTCAAAATGAAAATTGTTGATGTTGATCTATCAAATGTTTGCTGAGTATAGAAATAAGACTGGTGAACCAATGGGCCCTCATCGTCGTAAATTAATTAGATTTGGTCATTTACATTATATAATCGAATCTCGTCTGTGGCAGAAAACATCTCAGGGCGATTTAGAGAGAATTTTCACAAAAAAAAAATTTATTAAAGACGCTCATGAAGACAAACATTGTATAAATACATAGCTTTTATATACAGCTTAAAGATATTTGTTGAACATTTCCAATCTTAATAATTTATCATCTCGGGTAGCAATCGGCAGTTCAATCATACTACAGTAGTTGTACAAGTCTTTCATATATAGGCTATATATGTATTTGAAGTATTTCATTTTACGTGTACCTAATATTATTTTCGAAGAATTCCCACTGATAACGGATCACTGCATGCTATATAGTATGACAAACGATCTTAAAAGTACGAAGAAAGGTCTCTCCTCCTGTGCTTTGTTTATCTGATTCTCCTGAGGTATCTAGGATTTAAGCATTTTTTGTTTTTAAATGTGAACGTACAGCCAAAGCTGTATACGCACTTCTGACTACTTGCCCCTATAATGCCCCTGACATGACTTTGGCGTTATTTTCTTTATGAATGAGGGGTGTGATTAAATATCGGATTATGAAGTTAAGAGACTGCGTTTCTTGATGCTGAAAAATGTACTCTATTATTCATTATAATCTTTCATCCCTCCCATCCCCCTCCCAAAAAAACTTCTAAGAATATGATTTTTCTTCCATTAACGTTAAAGTACTTTCTTCTTAAGACGCATTTAGATAACACGAGTGAAGATTTGATTCTGTATAAAGCTGATTCTATAGTTTGCTTTTAAATGTCCGTAATCGACAGAATAAAGGCGATTATTTCGATATATTTGCTGAAGGGAGCTCAGCAAAACTATGAAATCCTTTCAAGAACGTTGGCGATTGTCCAATCCAAAAGTCAAGCATATCGAGTCTTTGACGATTAGTGAGCCTTGGCCAAATTTGACGATTTTTTAAAGAGATATTGGACGGATCTCGGGGAAAAATCGCATCAGTCCCTCCCTAATGCTTCCGTACAAAAGATCTTGGGTTAATCGCATCCAATCCTGGTGTTCGTAAAAGAATTCCGACGTGAATTAAGAAAACATTGCTCGAATCCTGATAAATGCTGCGCAGTATGTCTAAAGGCGTTTGTTCATATTTCATCTCATTTAAAAAAATGGCTGATTGATTCATTGGTGATTGTCATCCTATTATGTGGCACGAATGGCGTTCAACCTTAGTTTTTGTGCCGAAAAAATTATGGGTGAATCTATAGTCTAAGGGCCGGTTGCAACAACTTAGTTTAAAATCTAAGGGTACGCATTCGTTGGTATTTAGTTGAATTGAATTGAATTTAAGTTGGATTTGAGTTGAATTGAATTTAAAGAATTAAAATACCGTCCACTAGCGCCAAATACCGGGCAAACAATTGGTAATGCATATCAAATGAGGTTGTACCCGGTGACACATCACCTGGTACATGAGGTTGTACCAGGTGACACTTCACCTGGTACAACCTCATTTGATATGCATTACCAATTGTTTGCCCGGTAGTTGGCGCTAGTGGACGGTAATTTAATTTTTTAAATTATAAGTATGTTACGTGATGTTACGAGATGTTACGTGTCATCTCGGTGAGGGCCCTGCCGTAGGTCGCGACACATAAATTTCCATGGAAGAATTAAAACGCAATTTACGCAAAGAAATAGTTCGCTTATTCATGTCCACCTCGAGCCGTTTCCTGAAAAAATGGGGAGCTTTTTTCATTCGACAGATTGTAAATCGGCGAACAAAAACCACTCGCTTATTGCACCTTTCTATATCGTATTATTATTATTATTATTATTAAGCAGTTTTCGAGATCATGCTTCGAAAAAGATCTTACCCATCGATGTAATCGGCGTAACTGTCTTGGTCCAAATACAAATTTCGGTTGTAGTAATTGAAATTGCATTCGGTCGTTGGTCTCCAGGACGAACGATAGTAATTGTGGTTTGCCACAGTCTGGTAATCGTTGTGACAGAAGCTGTTGTTATTTGCGTTGCGCAACATTTTTGCTCGATTTTTTTAAAATTGTTTTTAGGCAACAAAAAAAAATGCACCGAAATAACTTTTTTTTAAAAAAAACTTCTAGTTTATAATGACCAGCACTATAAACGCTTTAAAAAAAATCACCGTCGATTTTAGATAAACCTGTAGTTTTCTCTGATGCGGTCCAAGTCGAGACGAATTTCAAACAATTTTTGAAGCATGCAGCGTTGACCACTGGTCATCATCGTACGCGAGAACAGCGTTCGCTCGATCGCCACGGATTTGTCGCTTCGTTTTGCAAAACTTTCCCGAAGTCCCACCGTTTAAATAGGAGGGCGATAACCGACCAAATTGTTTTCTTGATACAGTTCTATCAAATGCATACAGAGTGTGCAAACATTTTGGTGGACCTTTATCACCTACGAGGGGGATGTTCGCACCGATTTTCATCATTCCAATAACAGAGAGATAACCCCAAAAAATTGTCAGTGAATTTAGGATGACCAAACAACGTAACGATGGATACGATAAGGGTGATAAAAAAAATAAACGAAAATCCTCGACCCAGACTTTCGTTTTTTCTATAATGATTACATGCACTCGAAAATTCAACGAGATTTTTCACCATGTTTGCAGAGGTGTTTTTGCACTAAGTTTTAACTAGAAATTATCGAGTGTTCTTTTTTGTTGTTGTGGTGTTAAAATATACCTTTAGTTAGAATTTCTCGATCATTCTCGCATCACTCGTGTAGGCTATATGCTTCGAAATTGAACTGAACACAACTTCAAAAATTTACCGATGTTTTGACTAATCATGTTTGTAGAAATTTTAACTATAGAATTTCCACATCGCTAACTCGTCATTACATGTTATTTCATGGAAATTGTAAGTGATGCAGGTGTAGGTGGCGCTACTAACTATATTCCAGATAATGGGTGCGATCACAAACGTGTTTCTTTCAGTTTCTTTCGTGCTTATTTTCAGCCTCTTGTTTCTAGCTTTGGCACGCACAATGAACGCTGATATCAGCGTGATGGGCGCTACTGCATGCGTTGTGCTAAAGATCATTCCGCGTAAAACCTTGCACATGCGCATAAGCATCTCATGATGAGCGCAGGACCCTTTTTAACGGTACAGATAGGCATCATGCAATCGTGTATACACTTGTATGTGCATATTTACACTTTTGACCAATAGTGATGTGTGCCACTCTGTGTCTTAAAAATCTGCATTCGGATTCCAAAAAGGAATATTACAAACATTCTTGGCTTATAAGCGCTTCTTGTAGGCTCAGCCTGGCTCGGCTAAGCTTTCTTCGAGTGCATTCTCATTTAAAAAGCATGCCGCATTCTTATCCCGCTTGGTGGCGCTAGTGAACGCTTTCTTTTTGCGCGCACCCAATTGGGTGAAAGATAATTAGCGCATAACCATGCAATGGATATACGTTTGACATTTACATTTTATGGCATTATACGACACGAGCCAATGGTTTTGATGTTACAGTCAACGTGAATCTGCTTCACTTATAATTTGCAAGTGAAATTCAGGTATAGAACTGAACTGGAAGAGAATCCGCTCAACCTGATGGTGGTTCGATCGATGGAGGATGAGGAAATTCTTAGAAATTCCCTTACCGAATTTTTGAGACGAATTCTGATTGCTGCGCCGCTGCATTTTCCAAATCGGATTTCAGTTGGGTAATCTGATCGCTCTTCCGATAAATCTAAAAAAAAAAATTCAGAGCGTGTGAATATTTTATTTATCTGACATTGAACGTAAATTTGAAAAAAAATAAAATAAAATAAAAAAATAGCTTTATCAATTTAAAAAAAAAATAATCAAACGATGGAATTGGGTTTCTGGATTGCCATTTCGGATTACCGAAAATTCGGCCCAGAAATCCGCACCGTGTCCTAGAAACCGATCGAGTCTGGGGCGCCGCGATCATTGCGTGAGTCCCCTTATCAGCGAAGGGAGCTGCGAGGGGTGCCCACGCAGCCCCCTTTTCCAAAACTGAGTAAACAGCATAGATATCAAGTTAAGTAAAATACGTGCAATCGTTATTACACGTGCTTTCGCAAACCTTATCTCGAAGAAGTTCCAAGTCCGCTGGTTTTCTCCGCAATTTCCGCGCGGGAACGGAGACGGAACGGTGTGCAAATAATGGCCTATTCACATCGACCAAATCCGTACAGTAATTACGTCACGTGACAGTAGGCGGGGCAAAGTGACGTTTGCACGACATTTGCAACCGCATCCGTACCAGTTGAAGTTGATCCAACTTTTCCCATACGTGACGTATCCGGTACGGATTTGGTGGATGTGAATAAGGCGTAACTTTACTTCCATGCAAGTCGTGGCCTGACTTTGAAAACATGCGTCGGGGATAAACGATGTCCAAACAATTAAATGAACGATTTGTAATATTAAAAATGGAGTAAAATTGCATTAGCGGTAATTTCAAATCTTTGCATTATCTATGGAACTGTCTTCACGAAAATGCATTCTCAATTCACTATCCGTCAATACTGTAGTATTCTTGTATTATAATAACAAAAAGCTTTATTCTTGAATGGAAACGGAAATTCATCTCTTGGATGTTTCTGGCGAGAGACTTCTGTTCTGAACCATTTCGAGCACTGTCTGGCGTACTCTTTTTTCCCCGTTCGTCCTTCAACCCTTCGCGTTTCTGTCTAAAAAATCGACATCATCGCACTGCGGGCACATCACACATCACATCACAAAGTATTCATTCATGCATACTTTTGATAAGACATCAATCACCCCACTGTCTGCCAGTGGGGAAACAGCTCCCACCGTATTTATGTCAGCATGCTCAATTTACCTTTTCGTCAATAGTCTGGACTCTGGTCCCATGCATCTGACCATTTCCGACTCTATCTCTCATACAGTCTCTCGAGTGTCCGTTGCTGGAAATGTGGATCAGCTTGCTCCTGGAGCTCATCTCATTTCCATCCCGCGTTAAACGACTGTCTCAATATGTTTCTATACTGTCCTAAATCGAGAATATGCCTCACCCGGTCACCCCACTGTCAACCAACTCGTCTCGGTAACTGTTCATATTTCTATTCACTGTCATCATTATTGTGCACTGCACCGTCTTATTGTGTACTGCACTGACCTCAATTATGGGGATGGCATCACTGCCATCCTATATAGGCATGCTGTCGTACAGTTCTCGCTGTCCTCCCACATATACATGTATAGTTCTATCATCCACCCAGGATACCTGTCCCCCAGTATACCTGTTCGTTTCTGGAGCTCCTGGCTTTCTCCAGGTCCCCCTGGTAGCCTTCCACCGCAGCCTCGTACTTGGCGATGGCGCTCCTACTTCTCTCCAGCCGCAGCGCTCTGCTTCTGTCATCCGCCTTGCTGGATCGCAGCTCAACGGCCAGCAGCTGACGGTAGCTGGTCAAGCGTGCGGCCAGTGCAGCCAGGCAGCGACCTTGGTGTTGATGACGCACCACGCAAAACGTGACGTAGAGGTCGTCGTTGTTCGGATAGCGATGATGGAACAGGCGCAGGATCTTCCTCGCCCGGTCGCCCTCATCGGCGTCGGGGGCAGCGCCCCCTAGCATCCGTTCGTTGAAGTATTGGAAGTGGTGATGGACGCCGGTCAGCTTCTCGGCCAGTCCGTGAGCGCCGTGCAGCACGGCGACGCCGTTGAAGTCCTTGATCAGACTGATGAGGAAGGCAATCCGACGGACCGAAAGCCAGAGGTCGCGCACCGCGATCAAAATGTAAGACGCTTCCGCCGGAACCGGAAGCGAGTCCTCGGCCGAGTCCGCCGGGGGCAGCGGCGACGGTGTTGCGCGCTCTCCGCGTTGCTGCTGCCTCGATGAACCGATTTTCTGACCGAGTTTCGACAGAAATTTCTGGGGAATTTTGGGCAGTTTCAAGGAGTCGTCTTGCTTTTCCGTTTCGCTCATGGCGTCCTATAGGGCAGGAAAACCTGACAATGAAAAACGAAAAGACACGTTCAAAAGCTTTCTTTGTGTGCGCCCTCATTTAAAACGCATGCCGCATTCTTATCCCGCTTGGTGGCGCTAGTGTACGCCGACTGGTAAGCGCCTGCAATAAGCATTTGATATGTTTTCACCCGAAGGCTAGTCGTCGTACGTGCTGGGATTCATCTAATAAATTTTATTTGAAAAAGTGAAATTTTTCTCGAAGTTATTCTGAGAAGAATAGGGAGAACAGAAGTATAGAAATCAATATATAGTGATAAGAAATACTGGAGAAAAAATGAAAGAGAAATCTGCATTCATTACAGATTTTTATCTAATAAACAAAGTATGTAAACTAAAAAAAAAATTATCAATAAAAAGAATTCATGAAAATCTAAAAAAATAATACCAAATCTCTGCATATCCTAAACATGATACGATGATAATGATACGTATTTTCATTGCATGTATTCACGTTATTTCTATACTCATTATATGTTCAATTCATTCCCCAAAATAATACAGCGTGGACTCGCATCTCGCAAAAATAAAAATTGCACATGCATTCAAAATAAAATCTACAAATATTGATTCGAGAAAAATAATCGTGATTACCTTATAAACTATCGTGTACGAATATCCTCCGCGTGGAACAGTTGCCATGGTGACGAGAGACGCCTGATTAAGCTGACCGATCGATGCATAAGTTGCTGTTACAGGGGGTGATCAAAATTTTTTCTAAATGTCGTCCAGAAAGTAATTTGATAAAGTTGAGAGGGCGAATCGTACTCATAACTTGAGTTTTGGGCTAACTGTTTAAAAAAATGAATATCGACAGATTCAGAAAAAAAATATCTCTATTTTTATTGGGGTCAAGCACTACTTCATGAATTTTTATGTTGTGGCAATGTGGCATTCACGCTTATAATTTTCTAACACTGATCTCACAAAAATTAAAAAAGAAATCCATATGGTGGCCTGAAGGCGAATAAGCAAGTAATCGGGTTCCCCATATCTGCAAACCTTCAATTTTACGATTTCAAACCCATTTATTACTTACCAACCAAAATAAACTACGATGATAAACCTATAGAGGGTTAACATGACGGGGTCACGACAGAGCGCCATTTTGGAGGGGTCATGACCCTACTCGTGTGGTTTTACGTTGAAAAAGTTGATAACCCCGTTGATAATTCAGTCAACATCGCGTCCATCAAGCTCGGTTTTGACTTTCCTTTTTCTTAATAAAAAAAAACAAAGACGAAGGACATTTAATTTCGATTACATTTTGCATGAAATCCTGGACGGGACAAAAAAATCAGATAAAAATAAAAAAAGTATTGCAAAAAAAACGCGGAGCACACTTATTTATAATTTCGGTGCGTGGTCTGGGCTCAGACTCGTAAACGACTTCGGAGTGAAAGGATCGAAACGAGCTGCTTATTCAGAAATCGAAAGTTTAGCGATTTAAAAAAAAAGTAATTAATGTTTAGAGTTTTGCATCATTAGAAATTAGTAGAAATGAAATTGGCTTTGGCTTTTGTTGCTGTCGGTATTGCGGTAAGTTGAAACTGAATTAGTTGAACTTCATTCGGCTGTTGCACCATTCACGATTAATCTTAAGCTACGTGTACATGCACAATGTATACTTTCAAACTGGAGACAAATGCATAATGGGAATTTTTGTTGCTAATTGCTGCCATTTGTATACTTAAATTGTTTGCATAAATTGTTTCACAAATTTCTCATAGCAGCGCCAACTTTCCGACTAGTGGCGGCTAAGTGGACTGCACATGCACTGGTATTTCGTAAATTCGTATAGGCTACTGTGTTTGAGTGAAGTCATCATAGTTATGATAGTTTATGCATATGTTGGACAATACTTACTTCTTATTGAAAACTACATCTCATTTTTCTTACGCCTTCTACCAGGTGGTGCTGGTGCGTTGCGAACCTCAGCGCGGCGCCTTCCGCAACTATTTCTCTTTCAACGAGGACCGGTTGGCGTCTCCTCCGCCCACTTCGCCGGACGAACGCCAGGGCGGCGCCGCCAGCAGCCGCAACCAGCAGATTGCCGAGATGATGGACATCTGCCTGACGGAACCTGGATGCAACTGGGAGTGCGAACCAGGGTCGGAAGACGACTGCCAATGTTCTTGTAAGCGCAGGCAGCCCAGCGAGAGCTGCGCGAGAGAGCCAGGGTGCCACTGGGCATGCAGGCCAGAAAACACAAAGGACTGCAAATGCGTCTGCAAGCAACTGACCAGCGGTTAACTCCCGTGCGGCCATTCTGGAAGCAATGAAAAAAAATAATGACTGGAAGTGAGGTGCCATGGCGCTGCGTCGCTCCGTATACAGAAGCGCATCTATCGACGCTTTCTTCAATTCCCGTCGTTTTCTGTTTACAACAATTGTTTTAAAAATGCTCGAAATGCGTCGGAAATAAATACTTGGTAAATAAAACTGATTTTTACCACCTTCCTTAGTCGTTGTATCGTTCCTCCTCACTCGGGCTCAATTATCCGTTGTTCTTTACACCACTCGCAGTCTTGGCATTTCGAAACAGTTTCTCAGCTCTTTTTGGAGTTTATCGTAAAAAAACTTGGTTCAATAAAATCTCCACTGTCCTACTTGCGAAATATTGATATTTTGAGAGCACGTTTATGCTAAAACTTTCAAATCCTGCAATGAAAAATTAAAAAGATGTACGTGCATTCAATTTTCAGCCATTTTGCCGTGTTTTAGTTCTATGTTGAAAGCACAAATTAAGACTAGTTTAGAATTTCTTAATTTGGAAACATTGTTATATGCTGTCTGCAGATCTATGGACGAACAAATTCGTCGACTTTGAAGACTGAACACCGTCTGCAGAAAAGCGAACGACTTTCTGTATACGGGAAGTAGGTATAACCTGTGCAAGTGTTCCAGGGTCAAAACTTGGATGAACAATGCGGGAGAACATTTAATTTATGGACATTTCCATGCTTTGAGATGCGAACGCTTACAGCTTCAAAAACATTGAAGTTGCATCGAACACAAGGATTGAACTAGGGGTCAAAATTGGCTGAAACATCTGGTCCACTGCTTATCAACTTAGTTTTCTTGATCAGTTACTCGTGGTCAAAATGATGGACAGCTTCACATTGACTAACGCAGTAAAAAAACTTAGGGAATTGCGAAATTCACGCCCAGATTAACCCTGCGAAAACCAACGCCACGATTGAGCAGCATCTCCCTTCAATGTTTCAAGAAGCTCTTCAGCAACCTTAACCATGAGGAAGATGCATATCCGGTCCCAAAGACGAATTTCAGGAAATCAAGTGTTCGGTTTAAGCGACCGAAGCAACAATGTGTTGTCCGTTTTGAGCGAGCATGAGTGCAAAACGCACATAGCGCAAAACCCGAGCACCGCTTCGGTGCAGGCAGTAAACTGGACCAGTCATTATTAAGCGTGATAGTTTAGAACTTTATTTAACTAGTAACAATGTATAGAAAAATACGAGATTTTCAAACTCCAGTAACCAATGATAGTTTTGCAGCAGTCGTGGCGGATTCAACATAGAGGTTCCTCCGTGGATTAGGCGATGGGATTCGGACGAAAGACACCCTTGGTGTCCTTGGTCTCGTCGGAGTGAACTATAATAATATTCGTCGAGGTCATGTTGGGGGTAAGGAACGTCTTCAGCGTGATGTCTTTTGCGAAGGGCTTGTCGAAGGGGAAGCCCATGTTTCGCTTATCAGGATACAGTTGATCCCTGATGCCGCAGTAACTGGCCGATTCCCCGCGCGTCTTCTCCGGAAGATTAGCAACCTGTTTTTAGAAACAAGAGATGTTACCGTGTCAATAAATATGGAAGGATGGAAACCTTGACAAAATTATGCGTTACCTTATCTTCCTCCCAATTGGTGAGCATGGCGAAGAGCACGAAACGCATTCTGTCCACACGACCCTTGGGGAGGAGGAGATGATGCGGCCAGCCACAGCCGCAGAAACCACTCGCCTGTGCAGAGCTTTCCGGATCCTTTTCGAGCTGTTCGAATCCCTTGGCGGTGGGCATGGTCACGTTGGAATCCTCCGACTTACGAGTCAGAGACTGCATTCCGGGTTTCACTGAAATGAAAACAGTACTATTCATTCAAAATGGAGCAGGAACATTCAGTTTTCTGGTCAAGTGCCGGGAATTCGGTGCGGTTGTTCGATATTGAAGAGTTGAGGGACGAAAAGGGTAAAAGAATTGAAACTCGTACCGGTCACCGTGAATTTGTCCATTTCTATGAACAACCTCCTCTGCTCCGCGAAGGGCAGGGGGGCGCCCTGTTCATTGGACAATGGAGCCAGAAACAGACGAACTACAGCTTCTTGATCTTTGTCAGTCGTGTTTTTCACCCTGATAGTGTATACAAATTCTTCGTGGTCAAGATGTTTGAAACTGACCTAAAGGAGTAGAAAGAAAATGAGTGGGAGTTCGGCGCGAGTCCATTCCCACACCGCAACAGAACATACAGCCACGGGATTTTCCCTGCCGAAGTCCACGCCACGGCTAAGAAGCGCCTCCTTTTCCGTCCAGTACGTCTTCAAGAAGTTCGGAGTGTTGGTGATTGCTCCAAAGACGGTGAGGCTGACCAATTCGATAGCCGACCACTCCAGCTGCGAATGTTACGAGATGATTAAAGTTAGACAAAGGCTAGTTTTTACCATAGTTAGTTATTTTTCCCAAATGTTTGGACATGTTATCTAGTCTTATATTGGGAAAGGCAATTAAAACGTGTCCATCAGAAACGAGTCTACGTTACTTGGTCTTTTTTGTAGGGTTCCTGCTCGAGCTTGTACTCGTTGAAGATATCATCGACGTTCTTGTGCCACAGGTAGAAAATTGGATCCCTCATGGCCGTGGCTGTGGAGCCCATGACTCCGATTTCACCCTAAAAATAAACGCGTGATCTTTACATAAAGCTACGTCAATGGGATCCAAGAATCTGAGAGTTTCTCCACTCATCTGATCTTACCCCGAACCTTCCATCCGGGTCGTGAGCCCGGGAAATGAGCCTGTGGCCGGAGTTGTGGTAATCGCCGTAATAGGTTCTGTTGATGCTGATGGCCGTGGCTTCCAGGAGATTTCCCAGCGTGTCAATACCTTTAGGGTCCACCAACGGGGTCTTCGTCATGTTAGACTGCACAACGAAAGATGATAGGTACATGGAAGCAGGATTGACATTGCGAAAGAGGGTCAGAAGTGGAACTGGCAACTCACGTCATATACAGATTTGGAGTGGATGGTTTCCATGACGCGCTCCTTCCAGAGTTCCAGCCTGTCGAGAGAGATTACGTTCGTGTCTACCAAGTCCATGTTGGCTGGGCGTGAGGCGTATTGTCTGCCAGAGATTGTTGACATCAAGTTGGGGAAGTAACCGGACTAGGAGGAAAGCAGGAAGTAAGGATTTCATGCCTTTGAAGTCTGTCGAAACAATTTAAGTATTACGACTAGACTTACGCCGAGGCCCTGGCGGAAGTCGTTCAAGGGTCGGACTCGCTGCAAATTATTAGCCATTCTGTCTGTATCGTAACTGAAGATAAGTACAATTAGCCAATTTGACATATTCTGTCAATAATCTTCTGGTTATCAATTTCGTGGAAGTCACGCTTACCGAGCCATGATCTGCTGGTGCATGTAGTAGAAAAGTTCACCTTTCCTGTCCTTTATCTCATTCTGGGTAGGAGTCCAGATGGTCGGATAGGCCACGTGCCAATGCCAATGGTGAGCGTTCAAAGCGATGTCTTCCCGGAAGTAAGCCATACGGAATTCGGGATCCAAGTTGTTGTGAGAAAACTGGTACTGGACGAGTATACGATCCTGCGCACGAGTACAATTTTTGCAATTCATTATTTGGCATTTGAAGGGTGGAGTCTTACAGCGAGCACGATGCAAGAATTTGGGGGCCCATCAGGTCAAGAAAGAAGATATACTCGCCTCTTTGTTAGCAGCCCTCATCAGCGAACGGTCAGCATCAGCGAACACAGTGGCGGGGAAGAACCAATAGGGGATCACCTCTTCCAAGGACGGCGGCTGAAACTGCCGAGCATCCTTCCGGTTTAGGTAGGCGTACATCATGGCGTACACGTAGATCTCTTCGTTGACCTTCATTCGGACTTCCGCTAAAGTCCGGACGAACTCTTCGTAACTGCTCTTGCCTGTCGTACCATGAAAAGTAAACTGCGGCATCGTAAACTACGAAAAATGAGACAAATATAAAGACGCCGTACTCACCCACGAGCAAAGACGCCAAATTGGACGCTTCTTCCATGATGTCCCAATCGAAGAGGGAACAAGGCTTGCCCCTGGGTGCGATTCCGATGCCAAGCTCTTCCAAATTGAGGACGTCGCCAGCTATCGCGTTCTCCTCTTCAACGGATTGAGGAGCCGGTGCACTGGCGGGCAAGCCGAGGAAGGCCTGAAGAAGCAAAGTTTAAAAAACGAGAATCAAGGATGCATTTTTTTAATAAGAGGGACTTGTTCCGATCGTTGGTTTACTTTACACGGAGATGTTCGAACTGCTCACGAGGAACCAGTTTTTTTTAACTTCACGATGCATTTATGACAAGAAACGCAGATAGGAATTTGGCCATTAGCTTTTGTTCGGATAGTTACAATGCAATAACTTGAGAAAAATCACCTCGAAATGAAGAATTTAACAGACATCGAAATAAAAACATTCCGTACGAAAAACTCGTGGCAGTTATACTTCGAATAAAAGCGCAAAACTAAACAAGTCAGCTTATCCCAAATGAATCTTTCGAGAAAGATACTCACGTCCTCCGTCACTGGCTTGTCCACGTGCTCGAAAAGAGCTAGGACCCCTAGCTGCTTATCACTCGGCATTTTAAGTCTAGTACAATCAGAAAAAGTTGAACGTTGAGTCTTCGCGGAGGATGAGCAACCAGCGCTCACCGAAACAGGAATGGTACCGAATGCACCTTCCACGGGCTTTTTATAGCACTTCGACGAAGTAGTGACGCAACCAGATAAACCCAAGATCCGTCCATTTCCTCATGACCCTTTCCTCGGGGTCAGGAATTTTTGAAATTGGCGAGGAATTTTCACGCTTCATTAAATATCAAAAATCTGAAATGCGTCCAAATTGCACATTTGGAACTTGTTACACGCGCCAATTTCGCGATATGTTTTGACGTCCAACCAGGTAGCTCCTTGGAAAACGAAATTTGAAACTAACCTCCCATTCTTCATTTTTTTTTACCGCAATCGCCCGGAGGCGAATTGCAATTGCTTTTACACGTGGAATTTTCAGAAATTCCTTCAATTACTGATCATTTGCATACGCGTTCGTCAGGAATTGGAATGATGATTATTCAACATATCGGGAGTATTCAAATGTATGATTTACGAGTCGTACTTTGGTACTCGTGATGTCACGTGCGTAAAACCGACACGCTCATTGGTTTAAAAAAGTCGCTCAAGATTATCGCTTTTGTTAAACCAATGTCTTTATTCCGCACATTTCTCGCATTCTTGGTATTTCGGGACAGTTTCTCTGTTCTTTTTTTTTTGAATTCATTTTAACAAAACATCATGGATGCGATTAAAATGTAGGTACTCAGACAGTCGCTTTTGAAAGTCACGAAGTCACGTGTGCAAAGCTGGTGCTTTATTGGGTTTAAAAAAACTGGCTCAAGTTTATTGCTGTTTTTAACAGATGCGTAAGCCTACATACCGCGATTCGCGCTGAATCTGTCTGAGTACCCCTAATTTCAGTACCATATTACCGCTAATTATAAAGTTTTCTAATGCTCGGTGACGCGGTTTACTTCGTGGGTGTATATTTTATTTGATGTACAAGTACAGTATGAGATACTGTAAGTATACTTCGCGGACCGGTACAGTAGGACCAGTTTTAAAATCCAATATTATGTAAAATCTTAGTTCTATAGTTATTCAAAACATCCAGAAACCTAACGGACATCTGTGAGTTTTTCTGCGGACCGGCACTTGTACATTGACCGATGGTTGAGAAATGCAGGTTTAAGCGTTTGGTGACCTTAGTAATAAAAGAGGCACAGTGTTGGTTAAAATTAAAGTCAAGTCTTAAACTTTAAAAAGCATGAAAATCATGTATCGTTCGCAAAAAAAAAAAAAAAAAAAAAATGACACATCGATTTTAGTTTTTCGAGAATTTAAACCTGTCCCCTTAACGCGAGCAATCCGTGATAGCAGCGGTGGTTTAGGTGATTGCCCACGTTTGTATTTTCCGGGGCATAAAAATTAAATTGTTTGAAAGACAAATTTACTCTTTAACTGCCCTAAAAAGCTTTAAACGTAACGTATCATTCGCGTAAAATAACGTATTCATGCAGTATAAAAGTACTAGAAAATTCAAAATCCGTGATGACGGATGTGGTTATAGTCAAAATGTTTTTTAACAACAGATTTTGATCAGCAACTCGAATCGCAAGTTCGTTAGTATTTTAGACGTGTATAATACGTAAATATGGATAGAAACAAGCAATACACTGACTGGGATTAGTTGCTATAGTTAAGTTTGCGTTGATGTTGTGAAGCGAGCATTTGGTCGAAGTGTTTATATACCGGATAAGTATTAAGGGAAGCGCAGCAAATCAAATTTGGTGTAACATCTCCTAGGGACTTACGAGTTATTCACGAACTCTTCAATAGTGGCAGCACCTTGAACTAAACGAGACATCACCCCTAGAATTTGGCGCATCAGCCGCGAAAACGACCAGCACCCCATCGGTGCCATTAAACGTGACCAAAGAGTTAATGCTTGATAGTTTAGAACTTTATTTAACCAGTAACAATATATAATCAAAACACGAAACTCAAAATCCAATTAACGAGTTGTAGCTTTGCTTCAGTCGTCGCGGATCCAATACAGGTTAATCGGGCGACTTAGGAGATGGGAGCTTGACGCAAGTTGCCTCCCAGGTCCTTGATCTCTCCAGTGTGTTGTATGGTGATGTTAGTCGTGGTCATGTTGTCAGTGAGAAACGTCTGCAACGTGGTTTCGAAGGTGAAGGGCTTGTCAAAGGGGAAGCCCATGCTGCGCTTGTCAGGATATCTTTGATCCCTGATGCCGCAGTAGCTGGCAGAATCGCCGCAGACCTTTTCCGGAAGATCGACAATCTGTTAAGTAAACGATAGAATAGAGTTAACGTCGGGCTAAACATCAATGGAAACTCGGGATCCATCGAGGCACACTTAGGTTTTTGATGAATACCGTTATAGGCATTCCATTCTAGGTCATACCTTATCTTCATCCCAATTGGTGAACATGGCGAAGAGCAGGAAGCGCATTCCCTGGGGTTTACCCTTGGGGATGAGGAGGTGATGTGGCCAGCCACAGCCGCAAAACGCTTGCTGGGTCGTTAGAGGCGCATCGGCAGCCGGTTCCGATTCTAGGGCTTCATATCCCTTAACGGTGGGTAGAGTGACGTTGGACAACTCCGATCGACGAGTCAGAGTCTGCTTCCCGGGGTTCACTAAAATAAAAAAATTGGAAGTCTTAACACTGCATTCGGAAGGGCGCATGAGCAATCCAGCAAAACTCGCGCCACTCCAGAGGCAGGAGAATTAAACTCGTACCGGTCACCGTGTATTTGTCCAACTCGATGAAGAACCTCCTCTGTTCCCGAAAAGACAAGGGCGCCCTCTGTTCATTGGAAACCGGAGCCAGAAACAGACGAACCAAGGCTTTGACTTCTTTGCCACTCTTGTTTTCCACGTCAATACGGTATTCAAATTCTTCGTGATCGAGATGGTTGAAACTAACCTGCGAAGGGTAAATAAAGTTGAGCTGAAGCAATTGGGTAATAAGTTTGTTGTAAACTCCAACTTACTTTCACAGAGTTAGACTTTGCGAAATCAACGCCACGGCTAAGTAGGACTTCCCTCTCAGTCCAAAACGTCTTCAGGAAGTTCGGCATCATGGTGATGTCCCCTCTGACGAGAATACGAGACACTTCGATGTCGGCCCACTCCAGCTGCGATTATTGAAAGGTATTAACTGAAGTGGAGGTTGCGAGGGGGTTTATTGCGAGCTTGAGGATGATTGGAGGGATATGTTTGGAGTTCTTCGCAAACTGGGTTAAATTTTTTGGGTTCTTTTAGAATCTGGCTTATTGTAGAAGAACTTTCAGGTAGCTTTAGGAGTGAAAAGACTGCCGTTGACGGAATTACCTCAGCTTTGGTGTAGGGCTTTTGCGATTGCTTGTACTCATCGAACATGTCATCGATGCTTCTGTGCCAACGGTAGAAAATAGGGTCCCTCATGGCAGTGGCATTATTGCCCATAACTCCGACTTCAGTCTAGAAACGATCAAGCATTTTCATAAGATATTGACACCGAAAAATCCACGAAGGCTGGATATAGCGAAACGAGGAAATCGCTGGATCTTACCCCGAACCTGCCATCCGGATCGTGAACCCTGGCAATGAGCTTGTGCCCGTTGTTATGATAGTTGCCGTAATAGGGTCTGTTAACGCTCATTTCAGTGGATTCTAGGAGCTCTGCTAGGATGTCGATTCCGTGAGGGTCCTCCAGTTTAACGATCGTACTCTTCAGCTGCAAAAGAAGCACGGTAACTGCACGTGGACAGCCAATTGGACAATGGGACAATGCGTGGAATCCAAAGTCAACTCACGTCCGACGAAGATCTCGTGTGAACAACCTCGAAGACGCGGCTCTTCCAGAGTTCCATTCGGTCAATGGAACCAACCTCGGTGGTGTCCACCACTTTCATGTTGGATGGACGGGCCGAGTACTGTCTTCCAGAGATCGTCGACACCAGGTTGGGGAAGTAACCGGACTAAGAAAGAACAGCAGAAAATTAAAGTGAACCATCTTTAGGAGTCTTACGTTCCCATTTTGAAATTTGCTCGAACTATCAGAAGTGATGGAGTTGGACTTACGCCGAGGCCCTGACGGAAATCGTTCAGGGGCCGAACCCTCGACAAATCGTTAGCCATTCTGTCCGTATCGTAACTGAAAGAGAAATAATACTCAAATTGTTCACCACCATAGTCACGTGCAGTTTTCTTAAGTTCGTGGATTCGTCACTTGCCGTGCCAAGATCTGCGAGTGCATGTAGTAGAAGAGTTCTCCTTTCCTGTCCTTGATTTCGTCAGCGCTTTTCGGTACCCAGTCGTTCGGATAGGCCAAGTGCCAGTGCCAATGGTGAGAGTTCACCGAGATGTCTTCCCGGAAGTAAGCCATTCGGTATTCGGGATCCAGCTCGTTGTGGGCGAATCGGTAAGGAACCACCACGGAAGTCTAAGTTAAATTTAGAGTCGCGTTTCATTAATTGGGCAGTAATACTTGCACGTTCCAGCGATTGCGAACCATGGATTCATCTCGATAACGCCAAGACGAGACGTTGAGCTAGGGTTTCTTGAGAAAGGTTTACTCGCCTCTGTGCTTTTAGTTTCCTTAAGCTGACGGTCAGCTGCGGCGACCACCGTCGAGGGGAAGAACCAATAGGGGACCACCTCCTCCACAGGCGGCATCTGGAATTGCCGAAGATCCTTTCGGTTAAGAAAGGCGTACATCAAAGCATACACGTAGAGCTCCTCGTTGACCTTGGAGCGGAGGGCCGCACTAGCCAGGATGACTGCATCGTAATCTTTCTGCTCTGTACGTGGAGGAGATGTCAAACATTAGAATCTTAGACCAAGTAAAGTCGTAGACGAAACACAGCTAAACTCACCGATTAACAGGGCCGCCACACTGGACGCTTCTTTCATGATGTCCGCATCGAAGACGTTACAAGGCTGGCCCAGGGTCGCTTTGCCGATGCCACGCTCCTTCAGTTTGAAGGTCTCGCTGAGTTTAGCGAGTTCCTCATCAGTGGGCGGTTTAGCTCCACAGCACAGCCCGACGTAAGCCTACGGAAATGTTACGTTAGAAATATTAAAGTCTGGCCAAATAAATTCGTGCCGATCAGTTTCCATTGTTGAGAATGAAAAATCTTGCAGAGACTAGAGAACGCAAATACTCACTTCAGGTCCCACTGGCTTTTCCAAATGCTCGAAGAGAGCCAGAACTCCTCGCTGCTGATCACTAGGCATTTTTGCTAGTATCGTATAACCGAAGATAATGAAGAGTTGATTGTTCGAGGAGGATGAGCACCCAGCGCTCACCGAAACAGGAATGATATCGAATGGACCTGCAAAGGTCCTTTTAAAGCGTTTTGACAAAGCTGTTACGTAACCCGATAATCCCTGGTTCCGGTCATTTTGCCCGTTGACGCTCGGGGTTAGGAATTCTCGAAATTTGCGGAAAATTTGCTCGCTTCGTTTAATACGAAGAATCTGAATTAATTATACTCGAAAATTAAGCGCGAATCAACGGTCCAATCAGGTGGCGATTTGGGAACTGCATGGAATTTGAAACCAACCGTCGATCCTTCGTTTATTCCGTCATCGTTCGGAGATGAAATTAATGGATTGGGAAATGAGATTAACGTGAACTTATGACCCTTTAATCGGTGTGACACAACTTTCGTCAACTAATGATAAACAGAGTTCACGATCGAACCCCCGTCCACCTCAAACGCACAAATGGCCTCAATTATCCTTCATTCTTCACACTCCTCGCATTTTTGCCATTTCGTGAAAGCATTTTATTGTTTTCAGCTTTAACAACATTGCGATATACCACGCATACTGTGATGATACTCAGACAGAAACTTTGCGAAGTTTTTTGCATACGTGAATTTGCGACTATTTCCTTTATTCATACCAAACTTTCGGTTCACCGTCGTTTTATTATTTTATTCATTAAAACTTGACTTGTTTTTTGCATGCACAGTAGCTCGTTTTTTCGACATTTATACTCGTATTGATATTTACATGTATTTTTCGATTTTTTTAAGCCTAGGACTTAGCATATTTTTCGAACAATAACATATATACACAAAATATACATGTACAGTACATACACTGTACTGTATAAGATATCTTTATTTATAAATACAGTACATACACGATGCACAAAAAACCTAAATGCAATGTGAAATTGACTAAAATGGGCACCAACAAAAAACGCGGTTTTTTATTATAACCATAAACATCATTTAAAATTCACTTACAGTTCCACATCATATTAACAACAAACGTTTTTTTCGGACTTCTGGAATGTACATTAAACTTTCGTTCCTTCTAAGTCTTTGTCGAAACTTACACGCCCTCTCTAAGACATGGTCGCAGTTAGAAGATTTCCTTTTGCAATAAGATTCTGAACATTTTATAAAATTAGTGATGCGAGCTGCAACAATAAAAAGTAGTTGAGATTATTTAAAATGGTTCAGTAGAAGGTCAGTAAAAGTAAAGGTAAGTAAATAGTAAATAGTAAAAGTCAGTGCATGTTAAAGAACCGTTTCAATTCAATTTTTCCCATTAATAACCTGTTGAATATCCAGTTTCAGGATTGATGATCGCACGAACTGCCAAATCATGTACTGTACATGTAAGTTTCAATCAATCTACGAATTACAAATTCTACAATGATAACGAGCCATATACTGTAGCCAATTAAAATTGGAATGCACAATGCTAGTGCGTTCAATTTCAATGTGTGTCGATAATTGCATTTACAAAAAATTATTGCCACAGGGGCTTCAGAAGAGGAAATATTTCAACTTCTTGTCATCGCCTAAAGGACAAACTTAGTTGCGGTGCCTTTAAAGAATGTCTAAACAGCATGTCATTTGGGAATTTAGTACGAAATTGGTCACTCGAACTCCACAAACTTACGCAATGGCTAGTATTGTGGGATGAAAATGAATCCCTCGTTGAATCGAGTTTTTATCCGACTTTCTGGTATTACAATTTTATTCAGTCAACCATAGTTTATCCGATTAAATTTGTCGTTCTTTTTTCCAAAAATTGTATGCATATAAATTAACGAATTGACTTTGTTAAGGACAAAAAGAAATTGATATTTCCAGTCATTCCTAAATAATAATATGCGAACAACATTATCACGTTAGAAAAATAATTTTACGATTCTTTTAGATTTTGGACAAATTTTATGTTTCTGAGTTTAATTGCCACAGATGGATGCGTTGCAACCAAATTGAGCGCTGAATTCTCTTATTGCAGTAACTGCGTGTTTTACGCGATTTCAATACACTTTTACAGTAAAAGATTTCTTTAAATTGATAGTTTTCACGATAGCATCCAGTTCAAACAACGCCGGCTGTGAAATTCGATGTCATACCTTAAGGATGACATCTTCTAGGGACGTCCGGGATGACCGCATTGCACGTTCCGAGATGGAAGTTGTCGGAGCCAGCAAAGAAGGCATGGCCACTGTAGAGCGCAAAACACGAGTATCGCGGTGGTGCCAATAATAAAGGTGGCCAGAGATGCTCGAGTGATAGTTTAGAACTTTATTTAACTAGTAACAAGGTATAATCAAAATACAAGACTTTCAAATCTTGGTAACGAATTTTAGTTTCAGCGTAGTCTAAGCGGATGATCCTCTACGAGTTGTTCGGTCGATTAGAAGACGGGAACTTGGCGAATGACGTTGTCGGTGCTCCTGATTTCGTTGGCGTGCCGGATGACGATTTCCGCCGAAGACATGTTACCAGTACTGAACGACTGGATGGTGGAGTTGAGGGAGGGCAATGGTCGGTCGAAGGGGAATCCCATGTTGCGCTTGTCCGGATACTTTTGGTTCCTGATGCCGCAGTAACTGAACGAATCGAGGCACGTCTTCTCCGTAACTTCAGGAATCTGTTTCGGGGAAAACGAGACGAAATTTACCTCTCGAGGAATTGGGCAATGGCGTCCACGAATTTAGACTTTACCTTGTCGTTCTCCCAGTTGGTCAGCATGGCAAAGAGCAGGAATTTCATTCCTTGAGTCCTTCCCTTGGGGATCAGGAGATGATGTGGCCAGCCGCAGCTGCAGAACCCTTGCGTAGCGGTGGGTGATAAGTCGTTGGGGCTTGACTCGATCTGTTCGAAGCTCTTCACGGACGGAAGGGTGACGTTGGAGTCCTCCGATCGACGAATTAGATTCTGCTTCCCAGGTTTCACTGTAAGATGGTAAATTTCACGCTTAGTTTTAAGTGCAGTAAGGACATACATCGGCGTTTTCAGGATTAAGGAGCGCGAGGAACTTCCTTACCAGTCACCGTGTATTTGTCCAACTCGATGAACAACCTCCTCTGCTCCCGGAGACGTAGAGGAGCGTGTTGCTCATTGGAAACTGGAGCCACGAAGATACGAACCATGGCTTGCAAATCTTTGCCACTTTTGTTCTCCACCGCGATATCGTAGGCAAATTCTTCATGGTCGAGATGACTGACTTTTACCTACAGTGTTCATGCAAAGAGCAAAGCTGAGCAGGAGTGTGGCGCTACAAGCCACGAAGAAAGCTGCAACGGGCAACTTACCAACACCGGGTTTTCCCTATCAAAATCGACGCCACGGCTAAGGAGCACTTCTCGTTCTTTCCAGAAGGTCTGCAAGAAATTTTGTTTCTTGGTGATGTCACCTCGGACGGAGATACTGGTCAACACTACGTCAGTCCATTCCAGCTGCGAATAAGAGAAAAGCTCATGAAGCTCAGCGAGTCAAGTTTTAAACTGAAGTTTGATGGAGTTCACCCCGCAATTAAAAAAAAACTAAGTGGTGTTTAAACTTAAGGATTTCATTAAAAGTATTTGCATTTTTTTCACGCAAGTCTTAAAAACTTGCGAAAAGTTCTCCAAGGTAAAGCCCTGAAACTGCCACAAACTAAACCTCACCTCAGCATTTGTGTAGGCCGCTTGCGTGAGCTTGTATTCATCGAAGATGTTATCGATCCCTTTGTGCCAGCGGTAGAAGATAGGATCCCTCATGGCCGTGGACGAGAATCCCATCACTCCGCTCTCAGGCTAGGATTAAGAGGTGCACTTTCTTCAGCAGACGCAGGACATGGCGTCCGACTATAGCAATATTTGGCAATTCGCTTATAGGATCTTACCGTGAACTTTCCTTCCGGGTCGTGAGCCCGGGAAATGATGATGTGTCCGGAGTTATGGTAATCGCCGTAATAGTCTTGGTTGATGCTGATGGTTCCGGCTTCGAGGAGGTCTCCCAACTTGTCGATGCCTTCCGGATCCACGAGTGGAACAAGCTTCTCGTTTTGCTGAAAAATGTCATCAAGCATCATGGGATTGCGGGTTTGTAACCAGACAGTAAAATGAAAATCGTGATGGCAGGAAGTCAAAATTTTAAACTAACGTCCATCACAGCTTTTCTGTGGATTCCGTTCAAGATGCGGCTTTTCCAGAGAGCCATTCGGTCGAGGGAGATGCCCTCGGTGTCCACCACTGTCATGTTGGCTGGACGGGACGCGTACTGACCGCCAGAGATGGTGGACATCAGATTGGGAAAGTAGCCGAGCTATGTGCGAAAATTGACAGTGACAAAAATGAACAAAGAATTAAGTTTTGCAATACAAAGAGAGTCGTGGCTCGACTTACGTCAAGGCCCTGACGGAAATCGTTCAAGGGTTGAACCCTCTGCAAATTGCTGGCCATTCTGTCCGTATCGTAACTAAGATAAAGCAACATTCGAATTACTACAGTAGTTAAACATCCAATTTTTCACGTTATGTACAAATTTTAGCCCAAAATATCCTCCAGGCGATCGAAGATGCCACGCACTTACCGTGCCATGATCTGCTGGTGCATGAAGTAGAAAAGTTCTCCTTTCCTGTCCTTTGTGCTGACGTCCGGCGAAGGAACCCAGTAGGTCGGATAGGCCACGTGCCAATGCCAATGGTGAGAGTTGACCGCGATGTCTTCTCGAAAGTATGCCATCCGGTATTCTGAATCCAACGCGTTGTGAGAGAAGGTGTAATCGACTACCACGCGAGCCTGGATGCAAATCAAACTTATTTTATTGGGACGCATTTTAAAGTCGAGAATTAAGCTCAGCAACAGGTTTACTCGCCTCTTGCCCCTCCGTTGCCTTTAGTTGACGGTCAGCTGCGGTGATCACCGAAGACGGGAAGTACCAATACGGGACCACCTCCTCCACGGGCGGCAGCAGGAGGCCCTGAGTGTCCTTCCGGTTGAGGAAGGCGTACATCATGGCGTACACGTAGATCTCTTCGTTGACCTCGGAGCGGACGGCCGCGCAAGCCTTGATGGTCTCATCGTAGTTCTTCTGAGCTGTTCATGGAAGAATGAAAAACTTGTATCGTGGACGACGAGTCTCGCTCCAGAAAGCAGAACTGAAAGATGCAAAGACGCTACACCGACCCACGAGTAGAGCCGCCAAGTTGGAAGCTTCTTTCATGATGTCCCGATCGAACAAGGAGCTGGACCTTCCCCTGGGTGCGATGCCAATGCCGAGACTCTTCAGGTTAAGACGTTCGCAGGTTTTGGCGTTCTCTTCCTCCGTGGGCACCCGGGTGGGTACCTCACTCATGCCGATGAAAGCCTAAGGAGTTCAACGTCAAGTTTGCGAGAATTAAGAAAGACTGACGAATTCTCATTTTCTCCAAGCCAACATCTTGAATTTCTTCCGATGTTGCTCGAAGTACACAAAGACCAAAATT
Organism: Megaphyllum sjaelandicum; assembly: GCA_034698745.1. Lineage (NCBI taxonomy): Eukaryota > Metazoa > Arthropoda > Diplopoda > Julida > Julidae > Megaphyllum > Megaphyllum sjaelandicum. The sequence goes on from JAQGBX010000183.1 coordinate 35,666, forward strand.
ACGAAAACAATACTCACATCGAGCGTCGCTGGCTTCGAAACGTGCTCGAAGAGGGCCAAGACCCCTCGCTGCTGATCACTGCATTTCATTTTTAACGCTGAAGTTCTAACCTCGAAATATCTGAGAAAAACTTAGTTAATTCTTAAAGACGAATTGGCTGATGAGCATCCAGCACTCACCGAAACAGCTGTGGTGCTAAACGTGCCTCTGCAGGCCCTTTTAAACCATTTTACGACGCTGTTACGCATTAGAATAAGCTGGAATTCCGCCTGTTTGCGCTAAGGGTGGGGAATTCTCGAAATTTACGGGAAATTTTCTCGCATCACCGAATCTTAGGAATCTGCATCGCGCCCTCCTGCCATCCGCGTTCAGCACGCCATCGATCTGCAATCGCCCTCACTCTGACCACTTTCTAAGGGTACTCAGGCAGAAGCTTTAAGAATCATATGACAGTCGTGAAGTCCAGTGCGCCGCAAAATGGAAAAGTCTGATTGGTTTAAAAAAATACACTCTAGAGCATCTATCTTTTTAAACAAATGAAAGCATTCGTTTTGCACACGTGACCTCACCACTGCCAAATTACGATCCATCACGCTCTGTCCGAGTACCCTTAATTTAAAATACCACTCGATAAAAATTAGACATGAATTTTGTAACATGGTCAGAGGTCCAGCCAAATAGCGCCTGGAATCTCAAAATTGCAACCATATTTTTCGTTTCTATACCCGCCATTGCCTGGAGACGAGAATAATTGGATTAAAAAATACCAGATTGTTTGAACGAAACGCTTGTCTCGGGCATCATCAAAAACATATTCGAGCTTGGAACAAACGAAACATCCGCTTTTAAGTTTTTCAAACTTGGTTTGTCATTTATTTCATGCAGTGAAATTCATTTTTGTCCACAATTCCAAGCATGTCAGCAACATTTTTGAAAAGCCCGCCATTTTATTCACCACGCGGCCATAGTTGCGGAGCGCCGTCACCTGCTGGAACGTGGCGCGCAGAAAATAAAAAGTTAAAAACTCTATCCACGTGCTCGTCCTTCTCATATTTTCGTAAATTCATCGCGAAAGAATTAAATGCCTCAAGGAAAACAAAAGCTGAAGAACAAGGCCGCAGTGCCGTCAAGCAAGAAACAAAAGGCTTCTGCGAAGGTTAAAGCTCTTGGCATCAACAAAAAGGCAAAAGGAGGTAGGCTTAAGTCATCTAACAGCTGTCATATAATTCTTTCTCACAACTAATTTGCTGAATTCCTAGCCGCGTACCTTTATCATTTTAGCATGCCATTTCATAAGATTGCTCACAGAGAACTGTGTTGTTTTGTTTATTTATTCTGATGTGCGTGTGAAATGTCTCGCTAGAAATAAAATTTGATTTGGCGGCATTTTTCCTACTTCACCAACGTTACTGTACTTCTTTTAAAACCTTAACTTTTATTTCTTTAAATCTACTTACGGTACTGTTTGACGTTTTATTTCTAGCCAGATACATAGCTCCGAAAAAGTCGAAATTGAAAGAAGTGGAAAAACTGCGCAAGGTGAGTCGAGGGATATCCCTGCGGTAAACTTGTAGTTGCGCGTAGAAAAACTTTGAACTGTTCTTATTAAACACTTTCACAGGGTATGGAGATCGCGATCAAGAGTAACATAGAACAAGAGTTGAAGGAGAGAGCGAGCAAGGAGGGCAAGCCTTTTAAGGTGGTTGATCGTCCTAAGAAGGCAGTAGTGGCCAAAACACAGACAAAGTCAAAGAAAAAGAAGTAACCTGTCCCTCGTAGTAACTTTAATGCATATATTTGTAATATTTTACAATCTGGTATATATAAAATATTATATTCTTTGATTTTGCGTAAGTGAGAATTATTTAGGGAAACGTGCATACCACGTAACTTCCATGAAAACCTAACTGCTGTTAGTTATTAAACAAATTTCAGCATTCCCTCTAATAGTTTCCACGGGCAATATTTCCCACTCGTCAGATACTAGGCGTTTGAATTCAAGAAACTAATAGTAGATTTGAAGTAGAAAATGTTGGTCCTGTTCAGATTCTTTGTTCACTTAGAATATGGGAGCAGGTTGAAAGACTCCCTTGGTGTCCACGACTTCCCCCGTGTGTCGTATGGTGATCTCCCTGGTAGTCATGTTGCCAGTGAGGAACGACTGTAGCGTGGTGCTTGCTGTGAAGCGCCGATCAAATGGGAAGCCCATGTTACGCTTGTCTGGATACTTTTGATCCCTGATCCCGCAGTAGCTAGCTGCATCACCGCATGTCTTTTCTGTAAGCTCGGAAACCTGTTTTAGGGATAGACAACGATGGAACGTGATTAAAATAACGGATTAAAAGTATTTCTTATAAGTTAATATTATCAATTCGAGAGAATTTATCTACATTGTTCGCAAAATTCGTCGGATGTATGAAATTGTTTAAAATTTTAACTTTTTCAAGATGTTGATCTTGTGTGCTCTTACCTTATCTTCATCCCAATTGGTGAACATTGCAAAAAGCACAAACCGCATCCCCTCCACCCTGCCCTTTGGAATCAGGAGGTGATGAGGCCAGCCGCAGCCACAAAATCCTTGCGCGGAGGTAGGTCGCGTGTCTCCCGGTTGCAGCCCAATTTGCTCGAATCCCTTAACAGATGCAATTGTCACGTTGGACTGCTCCGATTGGCGAGTCACTTTGTGTTTCCCCGGTTTTACTAAAATGAATATGACAAGAAATTTGCTCATTATTAAATCTTGATTCTCTTGGGCTTCCCTGATATTTTCCCCTCAAGTATTATGCAAAAAAAAAAAATGGATAGTGTTTTCGTACAAGTAACTGTGAACTTGTCCAGCTCCAAGAACAGCCGCCTCTGCTCAACGAATGGCAAAGGCTCGTTGAGCTCATTGGAAACTGGAGCCAGAAACAGTCTAGCCACAGCTTGACGATCTTTGCCACTAGTATTATCAACCTCAATATCGTAAGTAAATTCTTCGTGGTCAAGATGATTGAAACTGACCTACGTAGTGCAGAACAGCAGGGTGATTAGATTTCCGTTTTTGATGAATTCGAACTCTAATGCAAAACTTACGGCCACTGGGTTAGCCCTCCCGAAATCAACGCCGCGACTGAGCAGCACTTCCCTCTGCTTCCAAAACGTTTGCAGGAAATTCAACTTTTTGGTGACTTTCCCTAGGACGGAGATGCTGGTAACTTTAATGTCAGCCCATTCCACCTGCAAATGTTATCAGATATTAATTTTGGATTTTGAAGAGAATAGCAGTGTAATTGTGCATTGTGTGTCCCCAATGTCGAATTTGCCTGTGAGTCCCTCAGACTGTTGAAAGCTAAAACTGCACTTTACCTCTGCTTTGGTGTACGGTGGCTGCGTGCGCTTGTACTCATCAAAGATGTTATCGATGGTTTTGTGCCAGCGGTAAAAGATAGGGTCTCTCATGGCCGTGGCTGAAAAGGCCATCACTCCGCGTTCACCCTGGAAATAAACATGGGCCATTTGTGATGATCTGTCATTCTCATGAAAAGAGCTAGAAGCAGCAAGTTTCCTTGTTAGTTATTCAGGAAATGACTCAAGCAGGACATGGGCTTAATGAATCTTACCCCAAACCTTCCATCCGGATCATGAACCCTGGCAATGAGCCTGTGTCCAAAGTTATGGTAATCGCCATAAAAGGGCCTGTTGATGCTGTTGGCTGCGGCTTCTATGATATCTCCCAGCATGTCGATGCCTTTAGGCTCCACCAATGGGACTGGCTTTCTGTTTGCCTGCCAAACAAAAAAAGTGTAAATGGTCAGCAGGATGTGAATCGTTAGAATGCACAGGAGTCAAAGTGCCGACTTACGTCAAGCACCGTATTTGTATGGATGGCGTCTAAGATACGGCTTTTCCAGAGATCGAGCCGATCAAGATCCACTTCTGTGGTGTCCACCACCATCATGTTGGCTGGACGTGACGCGTATTGACTGCCCGAGATGGTGGACATTAAGTTTGGAAAGTAACCCAACTTAGGAAAAAAGTAAAAAATGAATTAAGTATCGTTAACATGTATAGGTAAAACATTGGAAGCCTCGTGGATAGACTTACATCGAGACTCTGGCGGAAATCGCTCAAAGGTCGAACTCTTCGCAAGTTGTTGGCCAATCTGTCTGTATCGTAACTAGAAAATTAAAACAATGATTTTAATTCCTAAAATGGATTTTTAATGGATTAAAATTATTTTTAGTGAAAGTTAAATTATTTTTCGGTCTGAATGACTTACCGTCCCATGGTTTGCTGATGCATGTAATAGAAGAGTTCTCCTTTCCGGTCCTTGCTGCCCCCCATCGCGGAGGTCCAAGTGAACGGATAAGCCAAGTGCCAATGCCAGTGGTGCGAGTTTAGTCCGATGTCCTCCCGGAAATAAGCCATGCGGAATTCGGGATCTAGCTCGTTGTGAGAGAACTCGTAAGGAACCACCACGCGAGTCTGAAAACAAACGTGCCCATTTGTTATTCAATTTGCTTACTAAGTTGGAACGAAAGCCTGACAATTCGATGACCAGAATTGGGATAAGACGAGGATAATTAAAAAAATTGGCAAGTCAAAAAGTTAAGTAGACATGGGCCACCTAGCAATTTTAGGTGAACTCGAGAAACCCCAAAAATGTAATCTCTACTTGGGGAAACAGTTATTTGTTATCCTTCAAAAAATTCATGGAAAGTCAATTCGTTTCTGGCAACATTGTCCAATGAAATTATGAAACTGTACATGAATGGTCACTCGCCTCTTCATCGACAGCTTCCTTTACTAGATGATCAGCATCGGTGACCACCGTCGAGGGGAAATACCAATAAGGGAGCACCTCCTCCACAGGGGGCAGCTGGACGTTTCGAGTGTCCGGCCGGTTGAGAAAGGCGTATGTCATGGCGTAAACGTAAATCTCTTCGTTAACCACGGCGCGCACGGCCACGCAAGCGCGGATCAACTCTTCGTAACTGCTCTGAGCTGTTCAGGGACCAAAAATGACCTCATTAGAAAACCAAGACATTATATAAGGGGCCAATCAAAAAAGACGTCCGCAAAATTTTCCCAAAATTGGACTCCCCCCTACTCCCCGTCTCTGAAAAGGTTGAGCATTTTGCCAATTTGTCCTCGGAAACTGTAGAAAATTTTACAAATCTTTACTCGAAAACAGTTGAAAATGTTAAAGCTAATTTGTTCTTGGGAAAACTTGGAAATTTTTGCAAATTTGTCCATGAGAAAGCGTGGAAAAATTTGTAAAGATGACTTAGGAAAAGATTGAAAATGTTGCAAGTTTATGCTCGAGAAAAATGAAAATTTTGCAAATTTGTAGTGGTAAAATTTGAAAGTTTGCAAATGGACCCTGATCGAGCTTTTAAGTTCTGACTTTTCCAGGTTTTCTAGGACTGGAGGTACCCAGTTTACTGACTAATCTATGCGATATTGCGCTCAATTTCCCTTTTACTTTCGGAACTGATTTTATTTGGCATTTTTTTTATCAAGTGGACGTCCAAGTTGGTCATACTCCAATCCCTCAACCTGTCCACATTGTGTCCGTGACTCAACATATCCCCCTCCCTAATTAAGGTGTGCCGTCGTTAAACTCACCCATGAGTAGGGTTGCCAAGTTAGTTGCCTCTTCCATATTGTCCCACTCAAAGAGGGAGCATGGCCTCCCCCTGGGAGCGATACCGATGCCACGACCCCTGAGATTCAGATTGTTGCGTATTTGGACGATTTCCTGGGTCGTGGGCACCATTGAGGCTCCACTTGGTCCACGGAGGGAAACCTATAAAGATATTTTCCACGGGTGAAATCGAAACTACAAAATTGCTACATATTTTTTGTTTGAAAAATAAAACTTTTGCACACTGCAACAGATCAAAAGATCTTTTTCTTTGCGAAATAGAAAATAGTTTGATGAAAGTAAGGAGTTATGAATTATTTAGCGAATATTATAAAAGATGAAAATAAAATTTCAGGAAGTTTCCATCTAACTGAAAGCAAGTAGTCGAGCGTGCACAACTTTCAAAATGTGATTTTTCAAGATTACCAAGAAGAATTTCGAAGAATTCAAATAGAAAGCCAAAGTTAAGTTTTTGTATTTTTCCGAAAACGCTTAATTCTCACCTGTGGCAACACTGGCTTGGACACTTGCTCGAAGAGAGTCAGGGCTGCTTGCTGCATTTCGCCGGCCATCTTCTCGCTTCTCTTCTGTCTCTTAAAATCGGAGAAGACAATGCAGCGTGTTTACTCTTCAGAGTGACTGTGAAGAGTGGACATCCAACGATCAACCAAACAGTTTTGGTACGAAAACACTTCCTCGAAGGTCCTTTTAAAACATTTCGACGAATGTGGTTGGGAAACGAGATTACCAATAGTCCCGGCCATCCTGTTTATGCTCTGGGTCAGGAAACCTCGACTTTTTCGGGAAATTTGCTCGCTTCACCTATTCCCAAGAACCTGAAACATTGTTATCTTATTAATAACATTTGATTAAAAAAAACATGCATTTCGCAAGAAGGTTGGTTTGCGGTCCAATGCTTCGCAGGCTAGACGTTACTCACCAATTATCTTTAATTGTTTCGCAAGGTAGCATCCTGAAAATTGATGGAAACCAACCGTAAATTCTTCGTTTCCTCCGCCAACCCCTGGAAACGAAAATTAAACGATTTTGAAAACAAGAGTAAACAACGGCATCGCCAATGGTAAATATCCATGAACCCTGGATTTTTTTTTTATAAATTGCTCCACTAACTGATAATTTTTTCTGCAGCATAAACCCAAATCAGGATTCCGAGCAGAGATTTTTAAAAAAAGTATACGAGGTTATTAAAATGACTTTGACATCCATGGGAAATACGAAGAAAATAAAACTGATGTTTTTATAAGCTGCTTCTCTCTTCAACTACACTTTGCTGCACATCTTGCAAATTCACTGCATTGCAACTAACGTTCGTTTATCTGAAAATCGTCACTTTATTTAGGATTAACGACATTGTTTGTTTTTAAAAAGCCGATAAATCCTAGAAAGTTGCTTCTGACGAAACTATAAGAGATTACAAACTAATAAATTACACTATCTTCGTACAACGGAGAAATTTGTAAACATTATAAAAATAACAATACCGCGCCATCAGACAGCAGGATAAGTCCTTTGACAAATCGAAAATGGCACACTGTCTACCAACAAAAAAGTGACGTCAAAAATGGTAAGTCAGTAACCTGTCTTGGCTCTCGCGAGGTGTATATACGTGAAGTAATACGATGATCTATAGTAATTAATGTCTTCATTACACTAAAATAGGTGCAATTAGGCATCATAAAAATATTAATGATAATTGATAATTCCCCGTCATTAAAATTTAATTAAGTTTCGAATTGCCTTCGAATGAAATACATATACTGTACATTAAAGGTATTTGATCAGCGATTTGAAATTTAAATCTCCCCTGCGTGTGTTAAATTTAGTTTTTTTATTTCTATTTAATTGTATTTGTTAAAATGTCTAAAAATACGTGTGAGCATAGAAAATGTTTCATAATCTTAAAGAACAGCAAAAGCTAGTGCAGAAAATTAACCACTACATTTATGCCATTTGTCATATCTATATGCAACAGTTAATTATTTTCAAGGCTCATTTTTTGTTGTTGAATTTTTTGAAATATGAAAACGGGCAGTCAATTAATTACTTTGCACCTTTTTCCTTGTTTATATTGGTGTATCGTACAAGAATTTCCATTGAAATCATCTCTGTCCTCGAAAACCCTAAAAATGGTTGGATTACCCAACACATTCAGTTCACCTTCCAATTGTTATTTTGATAATTCGTTAGAAATACTGACCTAATGAAATGTTTTTGAAATGAGTAAGACGAAAAGAAGCGAAAAAAAGGTGTATGGTCCGCCCTAATCACTTAATTACAGAAGCATTTCCCACGTCCTTTGAAGCGAAATTTTTTGTAACATTTTATTACAGTAGTAACTAATAATTGAACGATTTCAGTAATTTGTATTTTATTGTTAGAACAAGAGGGGAGGGAGAGAGAGTTGCAATTAAAAAAAACTGGCTTCATGGGATATAGAGAAACTACTACTGCATTACATAACATAGTCTACAGAGAATCTACAATGAAGTGATTTTCGGGGCTACAGAATAAACCACTGCCATAGTCATAACAAAATTTAGTAGGAAGTGCGGGGCCCTATGCAAAAAGTTGAGCCATAAATGGTTGTATAATCGCAAAATAAAATTTCTGGCAAAATTGGAGGTTTTTGCCTAAATTTTCATAATTTCTAAAAATGAAACACGCTATGCCCTCTGAGTTGTCCAGCTTTTTTAATTTTCGGAAAATTTGTCATTTTTTTAAAAAAAAATTTACGACGAAGTTGCCCCATTCGCGGAAGTTGCCAACATGACCATCGCACGATCAGTTTAAGTGGCCGGAAATGTAACAAAAATTGCATCATTTTCTCAAATATTTGACACATTTTCCAATAAAATTTACGAAAATTTGTCAAACTTGCCAAAATTTGCCAAAATTTGTTAAATTTTAGACGTTTTGAAAAATGTTAAACTTTTGAACAAAAATTTCGTATTTTTTTTTGTTGCGAAATTGAAATTAATTTGTCTAAACAATGTTGAATTAATGAGCATAGTTGACATAGTCTTTATAGTATTTGAAAGACGTTAGATTTTTTAATATATTTTTTTTGTTCATGTAAGTTTTTAAATTTTGCGAACATTTAGGAA